>BFEA01000069.1:1829702-1849732 GCA_003427395.1 Chara braunii | reverse complement strand
GGGGGGGGTGACCCATTTCTCACCAACCAATCAATCAATCAATCAATCAATCAATCAATCAATCAAATAAGACAAAAAAAATCGATGTGTTTTGAGTCGGGTAAGGTTTTTGATTTTTTAAAAATAATTTGAATGATCAAAAAATAAAATAAAAAATATGGGGATGTAGAGCGCAAAAAAATCTACACCTTCGTATGGTTTTATTTGTTTCTTGCACTTTTTTTGCCCGCAAAAAAATCTACACCTTCGTTTTTCTTTTTTCTTGTTTTTCTTTTTTCTCATTTTTCGTTTTTCTTTTCTTAGGAATACGTGCAGTGGCCCTAAGCGCCTCTACTCACCACATGCACAAAAAACAGAATATATGGCGGCGTATTATTCCATGTTTTGCAGAAGATTCATTCTAGTTTTGCACATTTGGTGAGTAGTGCAGCCAAACCCTGAGAATCACGTGCAAAGACCAACACAGCCTAGCTACGTGAGCAACCCATAACTGCTGGAACACAGACTTAAATTCGAATCTTGAGTGTATATTCGGCCAGCTCGTGCTCTACTTCATATTCATTGCCTGCCTTGATTTTGGTATGGGGGTCTGCGCTACATGGCTGTGAGGACCCTTCAGATAGCCTGCATGGGCCGTGTTAGGGGGATTCCCCCACCCCAACCCCCAAAAAAAAGGACGTTTCACATATGGCCGGGGTGACGCGGTAGGGGAGGTAGGCCTCCGGGGCTACGTTGCATAGAGTACACGTACGGGGGCTTCCCGTAAGAAACGTACAGGTTATTTCTGTACGGGATCTGTACATGAACCTGTACGGGAACCTGTAGGTCTTGTACGCCCCCATACGAAAAAGCAAAAAAAAAAAATTGTTCATCAAACAAATCAGAAAAAACACTATGTGATGCAAAAACACAAAACAAGCAACATTTGGCTGAGCATCATCTTAAGATTCTTAATAGAATTTGAGAAAAAAAATAAAAACAATACCAGATTAAAAAAAAAAAAAAAAAAAAAAAAAACCCTCGTATGGGGCCCCTATCGTACAAGTTCAAGAGTACGAATCCGTACTTGTAAGAGGGTGCGTACAAGTAGCAACGTAGCTCCGTTTTTTTTTGTTTTGCACTTTCAGGGTTTGTTGAACGAGGCCCACCACCCCGTAGCCCGCAACGTGCGCGCGCGCCCCCCGGGGTCGCGTTCAATTTTTTCGCGCCATGTGGCGCGCAGCGCGTTTGAACGCGATTGAACGCGGCCCCGGGGGGTATGAACGCGCGCGTTTGAATGTGAACGCGCATTCAGCCGGTTACATAGCCAACCGCTGTGAATATTTTATTTTTTTGGTGTTAATCGACCATTTCTCGAAATATATCGAAGTCTACCCTTGTAAGACCCGTAAGGCCTCAGAGATAGCTACATACATCGATCAATTCCTCAATACTCATCTAGATGCAGAAGAAATTCTAACCGATAATGGGTCTGAATTCAAAGCTGAGGTAGAGCAATTACTGATACGTCGTGGCGTTACTCTCTGACACACTGCTCCCCATGTTTCCCAGCCGAACGGGTTGGCCGAAAATACGAACCTCATGATTAAGCCTGCTCTCCGCAAGAATTTAGCGTCTAATGACATGCGTCCTTGGCCCGAGATTGTCTACCAAATCATCGGGATCCATCGAGCGACCCCTCATGAGTCCACAGGGTTCACCTCCTTTCAGCTTCGGACCAATAGCATTCCATGTGTCGATAATCCGGGTATCTCGAAAATTCCCAAAAAAGGGGACAGGGACACACGTGCGGCCCTTAAGGCCAAAGCGAAGCGGTATGCGGATTTAATGGAAAGGGTCATCCCTAAGCTAGCCCGGAAAAGACAAAAAATGACCGAACTGGTCCACAGTAGACAGATCCGTAGCTACGAGGCCCGAAACGGGAATGTAGGCCCACAACACCAATATAAGCTAGGGGACCTGGTGCAGGTACGCAAATGTGCACGCGATCAGAAACTCGCTCCCAAATTCTCTGGCTGTTTTCGCGTCGTACAACTCGGTCCTAACGGAGCCAACACGATGCGCATCGCACCTGAGGCCAGCGCCATCCATAACTCTCTTCCCATTATCCGCCACACCTCCTACCTTTGTCCCCTCCCTCCTTCTACGAACCTAATCCCTCTTCCTCTTCTTCCTCCAACGAGGACGAAGAACTTGCTTCCCCTCCTTCGTCTGACTCTACCTCCCCTTCACCTTCGCCATGAGTTTTGTCATTAAGCCGACTCTTCCACGCCAACTTCTTCAACCTCGATCCTCGCTGCAGTTTCGCCAAGTCACGCACCCTCGTCAAAGTCTTGATCTTCTCCGATTCGCGCAGCTCTTCAGTCACGGAGCCCGGTGCGCCGCCGTGGAAATAATGATATCAACCGATCGGGGGTCAGCAGTTATCTTGGCAGAAGTGTCAAGGTTTGAACGCTTCTCACGGCCTACTCAAAGCAACGTAACGGTAATCGTAGCCTTCAGTGGCGATCTTTGTACCATTGACGTACAACGGCGCGATGCGGTAGTGACCAGTCTTTACGAGTGGGGGCAGGTGTTGGTGGCTGATTAGCAGAAGCGACTCGGCCAGGGCGACAAGTGGTGAGAACCGAGTGTATCGATACCTTCTCTCTTCGAACTAGCGCCACCAATCGCCCTGTTCGCCCGCTTCCCCATCTTCATCCATACCCCGAACGCCGATGAATCGCTTCTCTACCTTCTCTCTCCCCTCCGACCTTCCAAACATCCGGCCATCTTGGGCCGATCCCCTTCTCACTCTGGAAATTCGTCCTGCCTCGATCCCTCCATTCAGCCCAGCCTACATCCGTAAGTGGACTGACTTCGCGGCGGTCAGTGTGTGCATGCTCACGGTGAAGTGTCACTGGTCGCGATATTACAGCAATCGGGAGTTGGAGCACTGTAATGAGACATCGCTGGTGCTGGCACAACTGTGGCCAGAGGAGGCGGCAACCGACGACACATTGGTAGGACTTCTGTGCGGAGAAATCTCTAAGGGCGGCGGTGCGACCGTCGCCTACGAACTTCTCACGTTTTTGTCTCAACTCGTCGACGATCTGCCGATGGACATCATCTCTTTCAATCCGAGCGATCCAAGTCAGGCTAAACCCGTGACTTTGGAGAGGAAGTTGACGTCAACCATAATCTGGGTGAAATGCACGGAGGACTTCATGCAGTACTTGAGCGATCACGACCCCGCGGCTTGGTGCTTCCTAGACCTTAACGAGCTCGTGCCAGATAACTCCGACTTTGACGAGTTCTGGAAGGCTCATCAGGAGAACGGGGAAGTACCGTCGGACGACGACCCAGGTCGCATAGCCATCGCAGGGCTATCAGAGGGAGAACAGTCCGAAACCCAGTCGACTTTGAAGGAGGAAGAAGAGGCGTCTGCACCTGAGCCCTGGGAGGCTCCTCCAGTTCGAGCATTACCAGCCATTCGGGGAGGATCACCTCTAAATCCCGAAGTTCCCTCGGACGTCGCCAGTCGACACGATGGCTTAGCAACCTCCCGTCGGCGCCGCTGTTCGTGCTCACCATCTCCCTCGTCCGCCCCCTCCACGCTTCGTTCCTATCCTCCTCCCGGCCCGGACTTTCTGTCCTCGTCCCGTTTTCCGCCGCCCCCTTGATTACCTCTCTTTCTCCCCTCTCCCCCACGTTGAATTCCCCTTAAATTACCGTATCTTCGTTAACCAATTGTTTTGTCATGATTTCGACACACGACTTCTATGTACAGTCTTTCCCTATCATTCTCCCTCCTTCCCTCTTAACATCCTCCTTTTCAGCGTTGCATAGAGACAATACAACCATATGGAGTTCTATTGTATTATCTTCGGAACCTTTCCCGCTGTGGAAGATTATGAGTCCCTACGGGACAATATCCTCCGTACCATCCCCTCTTTATACCCCGATTATATCTTATCCCTATCCCGACCCAATCATCGATTCCACCACTTGCACCGGATCGTTCACTTCGTCGACCTCGGTGACGAAGCGGCGGATTACTTCCCTCCGCTCCCACCTGAATGGCCGCAGCCCCTCCACAACCCCCTCCTTGTCGACTACCGTCAGGCGAACTTTCAAGGAGGCAGCCGCATCAGTGAAGGACACGGTGGACCATGACGGCATAACCTGGAATCAGAATGGTGCTCATGACAAGACTGGATACGAGGGGTACTAGCGGCACGAGCCAGCAGACTCGCGAAGATATTGTAATTGACGGTTGCGTTAACATGAACTCTGGCTCAATCGTCTCCGCTAATGAAGACGATCTTCCTCCTGATACGCTGGGTTCCTCATTCATCCTCTCGCCCCCTTTCTTCCTCCTCCGCCATGTAAACCAGCTCTTCTACATGCAATCAGGAGATCGCATAATTTTGGAACCCCCTGAGCGCCACATATGTGACGAACCAGCTTCTGAGCCTGCGCCATCTTCCGGACCCCTTCTCTCTTTTTTTTTTCCGACTTTTGGTCGGCCCAAACAAGGCTCCTCTCTGTTGTTGATTAAAGACCCTGGTTGATTCTTGAAATTCTGTTTTCATAATTTGGGAAATGCATGGGAATTTCGCACGCTTTAGTAAGCGCGCTAGGAATTTGTCCTGACAGTTTGAAATTCCGAAATAAACGGAACCCGACGTATCCTTGTTGTGCATGAATGTTCTCGACTACGCCGCGGAAAACTCTGGGAATTTGGTGGGAATACGAATGGACATAGGATTGCCTTTTCCCGCGCCTACTTTCCGCGCGGATATGGTGATTTCAATTTTTGAATTAGGATAGGACTTAGGAGTTTGTAACTGTTTTGGTGCCTCTTTTTCCATTTTTGATCGGCGCCGTGCAAGGGCTCTCCTTTATTTTAACTCCCAGCATGTAAAATGGGTACCCTACTATCCCTCTGGGCGTAAAACAAAAACAAGAAAAAAAAAGCAGCACCCTCTTGTTTTGTTTTTGTTTTGAGAGTCTTTTGAGACAACGGCAGACACAGCATGTTTTGAGTTTGCAAAGGCAAAAAGAAGAAAAACATGTGGCTGCAAAGGTATCACTGCCTGAGTTTGAAACCACAATTTGGGTAGAAACGAATCCATTGGGCACTTCCCCCCCCCCCCCTTTCCCCGTCTGACACCACGGCCGACCCCTGCAGTTATGACACCTGGCCTCACACCACGGCCGTTGGTACTTTCATTGCTTTTTCAAACTGGGTGCATGACACTGTTTTCTTTGCTCATTCCATAGTACTCAAAAGTGACTCTGACGTACTTGGCCCTTTCGTTTTTTGGGGG
Source organism: Chara braunii (assembly GCA_003427395.1). Classification (NCBI taxonomy): domain Eukaryota; kingdom Viridiplantae; phylum Streptophyta; class Charophyceae; order Charales; family Characeae; genus Chara; species Chara braunii. The sequence continues at coordinate 1,844,420 of BFEA01000069.1, read as the reverse complement.
GGGGCAGGGGCGGGAGGAAAGAAAAAAGCTTCAATTCAAGCAATTAATTATTGCAGTCTTCTGGTGCACATCTTCTGCTGCTGGATCCTCATTAACATCATCATCCTCATCCTCATCATTTTCGTCATCCTCATCCTCATCCTCATCATCCTCATCATCCTCATCATTCTCATCATCATCATCATCATCATTAACATCTCCCACAGTATCACAACCTATGCTGCACATCTTTTGCTGCAACTTCTTGAATTTCCTCGCTTTCTTCAGCCCCCCGGCCCCCCCTCCAACTCCCTCCTCAAACCCCAATCTGGGCCTTATCTGGCATCTCAACCCAGGTCCTAATCGTTGTCATCTGTAAGAAAAGTCGCGTTCCCTCCATCAGACTTCATTTTCCATCCAAGCCACCAAAATCGTCAGCAAGATATCTGCCCCTGAACTTTGAATCTTGTTCCGCGAACGCACACTTGCTGCCTTCCCTTCTTTTGCTATGTCTTTTGCCGCTTGAGAAATCTGTGTTGCTTTTGCTGGGCAATGCAATGAAAGGGAGCGGAAGATGGAAAGATCACAGCAGCTTATGCAAAGGAGTATCAGGGATATCATCGAGGCAGACTTGCGTAACAACAGGACAGCTAATCTTCCCCTACAAGACAAAGTACAGAGATTTGCAAAGAAGTGGGCACAGGACCACTGTTGGGCGATCCCCAATCAGAAAGGAAGATTGCTTATCTCGAGAATGCTGGAATCAGTAGAACGTGGACTATCGAGCCTGACTGAGATACCCCTTTTTCTCAATGATCTCTGTATTTTTTGTAAATAATGTAAATACGAACCCTTCTTCTCAACCTCTGTAGTAGGTGACAGTCCCTATCCCGACTTCCCTCCTCCCCTTTCTTGTCAGTTATCCCCTCACTCCTTCCCCCACTCTCTCCCTGCTCTATCTACTCTTTCTCTCCAAAATCTCCCCCCCCCCCCACCCCCCAATCCCTTGCTATTGACGGAGGCCAGGGGCAGCGGAAAGGGGAAGAAAAGAGGCCAGGGATCCCCTGCAGAATGGCCCCATATGGCGCCCAGGTACCATCCTCGAGTCGCTATGTTGAAGACAGATGGAGTGGTAGCAAGCTCATTCTAGACGCCAGGGAAATATCCATGAAAATAACCAAAGGCAGAAGGAAAAAAAACCAGAAACTGCAATCATGACCGACACAGAATCAGTTTGAGATTTCTGCTGTTTCCGAAGTATTCAATTTGCTGCTTGGCAAACCGTTTTGCTGAGATTCCGTGAACTGTGTGAGTTTGCTGTGTGCGTCCATGTGTGTAAGTCGGAGTGTGAAGATTGTTGTGCCTAGTTCCCATGTGAAGGTCACTATGCGTAGTCCCCTTGTGATTGTTCTGTGTTTTCTGTGGCACTCTTGGTGCCAACCAACTGACATACTAATTAGTCAGCTGGATCCTCCCAGTCGGTATTGGTAACATCTTCAGCCAACACGGGCGTGAGTGTGCATGTGAGTGGGTTGCATGTGGTGTGTGGAACCCAAAGGTCATAAATAGTCAGGCCCAAATCTAGATATCCAGTAGCCAAGATTCAGGCCCTGAGGTAGACTTACAGGCTATCATTATATTCCCATCAGGTAGCCCTAGTGCCCCAAAGAGGAAGCGGTAGACTTTGAACCTCAGCCTAAGTGAAGCTGAGGGCCTGTAATGCACAACCTCACAGCCCGCACAATGTTCCAGTTCCAACCTAGAACTCCACGCTCACTTTTCCCAAAACTCCTTGGCACGCCCCATTGCATGCTTTTCGGGCCCCTTCCACATTTTAGTCACTCCATAAAGGAAAGCTGCGTAGAGCGTGAGGTAGGAGCATGAAATGTCGGCTCGATCTCCGTTCGTGACAATGAGTGTGACCTCCCCGAATCCTTGCAGGAAGCGACCCTCATCCAAAGCTAGACTATATGCGGCCGGAAGGAATAAGTTAAAGACATTGGGCAAAGCCTTAAACATCTCTAGGGGAATTCCGTCTAACCCCGGGGATTTGCCATTGGGCACATACCAGCAATCACCGCGGGTCTGGTCCTTGGCCTCTACAACACCCTGGGCTAAAAGAATAATAATTTTAATAATAAAATAAAAAGATGGACCCCCACAATTTATTTATTTTTTCGTTTATAAACACACCCACACAGTGTCCCCCATCTATTCTGGGGAGTGGCAGTCCAGTTGCTTATCACCGATTAGCATACTAGGTCACCGGGGTCTTTTGAAATTGAGACAAAACGAGTTGTAGTGTGACGAACTACTTTCTGTAAACGCGCGACTTTCTGCGCGACTGTATTTTGGGGGTTGATTGGGAGGGGCCCGCCCAATTACATATATGTCCCTGTCTTTTGAAGGGAGGTCGGTCCCATGACGGTTGGTGATTGGTCGCGCCCTAGAGAGCACGGAAATAACTGTTGGCCTAGCTTCTTTCTTGTTCTGCTGTTTCTTTTTCTTTTTTTAAATTTTTGAACCGGGTCCCACAACAAGTTCTCGGAATTTCTTTTCGCAATTAGGATTTTAGTTAGGCTACGAATTTGGGAGCGTTGTAATTTTTTTTGGTGCAACTACACGAGGCTCCGTATCTGCGCACACATTCTCGCGTCCAGTTCCGCACTCTGCTCCTGCCACGCCTAAATTCTAATCGCCATTGCAATCTTGTGACAAACTGTTTCCCGTAACCGCGCGACTTTCTGCACGAAGCTGCTTCACGGGTTCAGACGGGTTGGTCGGGTGAGAAGCATGAGGATGACGGTCGGGCAAGTTGCATGGATGCCCTTGCTTCTTTCTTTTTGGACTTTCGGACCAGGGTCGGGAAATTCCCGGGTAGGCAATTAAAGTGACCGCGCCTTGGCGAGCGCGAAAGATAACTGTTGCCATTTTATCTTCTTTCTTGTTCTGCTGAGGGAACTGGGAATTTTGGCGCGATCATCGCACGGGAACGTCGTTTTTCAATTTTCGAACTGGTGTCGAGCCCCCGCGGGCTCTCGGAATTGTTTTCTTTCGGAATTTTTTTTTGTAATTAGGATTTAGGCTAGGAATTTAGGTACCTCACAATCTGGCTGCACGACGCGCCTTACCACACCAGGATCTGGGCTCTAATTCCTCTGTGCCTTAATCTTGCGCATAACTGTAACTTTTGGCGGGTGTAATTGCAACTGTAATTCTCTCGTTCTTGATGTCTTTTTCCCCGCCCCACCTTCGCCCGCAAATGCACGCTTTGTTCTTTGTTCTAACTGGTTCCAACGTTGCATGACTGGATCGATGCGCGGAGAGTGGCTTCGTCCCCCACGCCGCAGCCTGGCCATGCAGACATAGGCACTTCCTCTTTTCCCCTGCCAGGCATAATCCCGGGTTTTACGCGCAAGCATGCACGCTATAAATTTCGCCAGCGGGATTAGTTTGTTCTCTATGAATTTGGATGTTAGCGCGGTCACTGGTCAGTGAGGATCGGCTAACGAGTAAGCTCGGAAGGTGAGTAGACAAGAGAGTTGGGCGATCCGACGAGCTGGTGGCGAGTATGCGGGGTTGACGTGCGGGCCGCGACGGACTGTGGCGCACGGGCGAACCTGGCTTGTATGCTCGGGCCAAGCGGGGTCACAACTCTGTGTCGATGTGAGGCGACGGACTGCCTGCATGAGAGCTGATGTGGAGCTGTCTCTTATACACATCTAGATGTGTATAAGAGACAGGTGAGGATCGGCTAATGAGTAAGCTCGGAAGGTGAGTAGACAAGAGAGTTGGGCGATCCGACGAGCTGGTGGCGAGTATGCGGGGTTGACGTGCGGGCCGCGACGGACTGTGGCGCACGGGCGAACCTGGCTTGTATGCTCGGGCCAAGCGGGGTCACAACTCTGTGTCGATGTGAGGCGACGGACTGCCTGCATGAGAGCTGATGTGGAGAGAGAGAGAGAGAGAGAGAGAGAGGGGGGACGTGTCGGGATGGTGTCTTTTCTCCCCTCATCTATGTAATTTTGACAATTGGTGTCAGGTTGCCAGCCATCTTTTTGCTCGCGACTATCTCTGACTTTCCTTCTTCTTGGTGAATGACGAATGATTTGATTTTCCCTCTAAGTCTCTGTTTCTCTGTGACTTGTCGGATTGAGTACGATAATCGGCTGAGTATGACTTTTGTGCACTATGGGCTATGATGATGTGAATGAATGATTCATTTGGCTAAAGTGGTGTGATGTATGTGTACTTGCCGACTTCTCGCTCTCATTTTCCCTTTTTTTCTAGGAAATCGTATGATCAATCGCGTGCTCTCCCGAGAAAGATCGAGCCTGAGGGCCGCCGCTTACCTGCGCGACTGCAGATATACACCCGATTTGTTCTCCCTCATTTCCTCCTCCTTATTGAGAATTTGACCGTATTGGCCCCTCGGGCGCTTGCGTTAAATCTTTGCGAGCTCTTTGGCTTAATGGGAATGCATGTCGTTCTCCTTGTAACTGGATGGGTTTAATGCATGAGTACATGTCGATTTCTCATTTCCATTTTCTTTCGAGGTCGTATGAACAAGTCTAATGGGAAATTTTATCGTCTCGATGGATATATGTCTCAACCGAGGAGCGAACATTTGATCTGATGCGAAAACATTCTGTAACTTAGATAACGGTCCCGTGAGAAGATAGTCGTCTGGTCCGGGTCCATTCGACTCAGAGCATGATCTTGTTCACGCACGTGTAAGCGTGACCGAGAAGGACGTTGCTCACACGATTGTCTGCAAGACGCGCTTCCAGACCCCATGACGAAATTTATGATAGCATGGATAACAAAATTTTGTTTCATATCATGGATTGGGAAAGTTTGAGGCACCAGCTATTCTAGGAGCACTGGGAGTGGGAGAACGCCTGTCTTTTGGCACGACCCAGACCCAGTCCTTCGAAATTTCCCTATCGGACAGGAGACAAATGGGTCTGTGAATGGGACATTGAACAGGCCTTAAGTGCAATCCCTTTTCCCTCCCAATTCCCTAGCTCACACGTAACCCACGTCATCGCCGAACCTGGTATCGTCATCCTTGAAACGGACTTCCCTCCCTACCGCCTCGTATTGCCTTTTCATTGCCTCACTACTGTCCCTTGGCACGCGATCGCTCCCTACTGGCCCCGAACCTCGTGCTCCAAATGCCAGCAAGACAATGAGTATCGAGCCGCGGGATTCGTTCGACGAACCTGGACCGAGGCCGAGCAGCGAGCACACAGCCTTCGTCTGAAGTCGGCCTCGTCGGATTCCAAGGCTTGCCACGAATGACGCCAGCAATTGTTAAGGCAGCGCGACCACCGTAGCGTTCCACCGGTTCATCAAATCCGAACCCGGCCCCGTCGCGGAACACCGCGGGGATGGTAACTTCACTTCCGAAGACATAGAAACCAGACGCGCCCCACCCCTACCATCTTGCACAACTGTCCCTACAACTTGTTGCAGGAGATCCCAATTCCTACATGGGACTCCATCCCCACTTTCCTAAAATCCTTGGCACACCCCTCTCCCGCCACCCCCATTCCACTCCGATCAGGAAGTCGCATTGGGCATGAGGTTGGTATCGGAGCCGACACCTGGCGAGCTCACGGATTGACAAGCGGGTAGGCTCCCTAGTTAAAGCGATCTGGCAAACCGAGGGCGACCTAGGCAAAGGAAAGCGTCGGGACGCGACCCAATATTGACCCGAAGTAGGTCGGCGGGTCGGCCAACCGCCAACATGAACATCAACCAAGCGCAAAACGTTAATATATAGCTAGGTGGGGTACCCATTCCCGCGCTACGAATTCGAGCTCACGCACCTGTGGCTCCACCTGCTTTGTATCTCTTTGACCCCGCACATCACCTAGTCGCAGCATGGTTGGTCACATTGAGTGCGCAACAATACGACAATAATGAAGCTCGAATCAACATCCCCGCCAGGTTGGGAGGGGATGTGCACCACTGGTTCAGCACTTGCGTTTGGGTGGATCTCCCAACCTTCGAGCGGGATTTCTTAAACCGATTCGACTATATCAATCCGGAACAGGTTTTTTTTATGATCAAGGATCAGGTTCAGAAACCACTCGAATCCGTTACTGAATATCGTAATAGGTTCTATAGGATGTTCGTCAAAACACAGAGAGGGGAAGAGGTCAGGAGAGATCTATTCATCGACGGGCTCCGTAGCCGACTAATGAGGGCGAAATTGCGAAAGCCGTTCTCCCCAATCAATCATACCCTGCAACAGATCATGTCTGTTGCGGAGGAAATGGAACGAAAATTTGCTGCTAGTTTCCTAGAAGGAGAGGATTACCCTAGGGAAGGGGATTCCTCAGGACTGGCCAGAGCGAAGGCTGAGCTAGCTGCACTTCATTGACTTCAAAACAAAACATGGGCTTCGTTCTGGTCCTGTCACCTATCTAGAACAAATCGTAACCAAGAGGCATATGTCGCACACAACTACGGAATTGCCTGTACCTGTTATGGCCGCCCCTGCACGTCCCCCTGACTCCTCGACAAGGTCGGGCGAATCAAATGACATACTGGAACTAGCCCGAACATTAGTTAGCTTGATGCAGGAAAGTAAGAAGGAACAACGTGAGCACAATGCGAGGATAGAATCGTTAATGAGGTCGATGCGCCCCATTGTCGTCAGAGCCGCACCAGTGGCCCAAGGAAGTGCCCCCCCTCAGGCCATGGGAGGAGCAGCGGCTAATATGAGTGTTTGTTGCATGTGCCACCAGTTGGGCCACATAGCCCGAGACTGTCCACTCCGACCTACACAAGCTTGAGTTGGAGCCGCCCCAGTGGTTGTTGCGCCCGTGGCCAACGGGCCAGGGAGGGTGGGCACGATGATTGAAGAGATGGAAGGAGGAGGAAGTGCAGCAGCCACTACTGAAGAAGTTGTGAAGCTTATCCTGCTTGACCCATACGTTGCATTGGGTTACCCGGGATTGGGAATGGACGGAACCATCCGACCCGCCAATGAACCGCAAGAGATGGTTGAATGGCGACCTTCTCCGAGAAAAATGGAGTCGGGTGGTCCCACCTTCATTACTAGAGAGATCGATGTTCTGAACATCGTCTGAGCCTTAGATCATCGTATTCCTTTGCCAATCGAGCACGTGTTGTCCATATCAGAGCAAGCCAATGAGCGCATGTTGTAGCATTGCAAGGCAAACAGAAAACGATTTGTTCTCACCAAGTCAGCTGCTCAGAAAGGAAAGGCCCTGATCCTCGAAAACAGGCCAGACGTCCTTAGTACCTCGGACCTAATATGGTTAGGAATAATTCAAAAAGATGATAATTTCTTGCGAATTAAAGCCATTCCGTGGAAATCAGCGGAATGCGATATCGATGTATGGGGAGTCCCCTACAACGCTATTATCAATTCGGGAGTTGTGGTACGAGCTATCTCTTTGAGAGTCGTAGAACGGGCAGGAAGAAGGAAGGATCTGATCACCTTGGCGGAAGGAAATCATCTCGTCTCAGCTGATGAAGAGAAAATCAACGTGGTAGGAAAAATGACGAACGTCGCGTTTCCACTAGGAAAGCTTCACGCACTAGGAGACGTTGTAATACTGGATGTAAGCACCTATGATGTCCTTCTAGGATTACCAGCCCTCACAGCATTGCGAGTCAACCTGGATTTTAAGAGGCAATTTGTCATCCTTCGAAAAACAGGCGGAAAACCATACGTTATTCCGATGCGGTTGACTCTCCAGACCACACTGCCCTTGACTCAGAAACCCCCGCGTGCAACCAAAGGACCCCTCCGGATGATCACCTGGAAGGAACCAATCCACGAGATAAACCAAAGGGGAAAGAAAGCAAAACTATCGAGCGACTTCGAGAGCGAAGACGAAGTCGATCCTATAATACAGGATATGGCTCAACAACTGATTCGTTACCCAATCCGACAGGAGACCACGAGAATGTCCGTTCTTACGGAGAGAAACCTGCAACGGATGCAGACCCTGATCTTAGGAGAACCACTCATGCAAATATCCTGGATGACCGATTCTTCAGAACCCCCTCGGACTTTATACGAGGTCATCTCCCCGCTTCTCTCAAGATACAGGGAGAAAAAGGCATTTTGTAACATTATCGGGTTACCTCGTTCCTTACTATCTTCAAAAGAGGAGGTGCGACTACTGCAACAGAGGGCCGAAAGCGAAGCTTTGGTACCCCCTGCGCACGGCGATTCTATACCTTACGAACTCGGAATCACCGAGATACCAGCATGCTGGCAGGATATCAATGATGGTGTGACCCCAGAAGAACACGTAGCCATCCGAGAAAAAGACGCTCAAATGGTCGCCATGGTGTTCTCCTGGCGATCGAACAATTCTTTCATCTCCGCCCCCCCAGCGGAAAACAGCAATAAAGTAGGCACGAAGCACATGGCGGTCAACATACACGAACAACCTTACGAGCTACATGTGCCTCAGTATGTACCCGACGAAACCCATCGATTGATTGTGGACATTCTGACCGAATATCAAGGGGCGATTAGCGTGAAGGACACGGACATCGGGATTTCATTAGTTATTCAGCACGAAATTCAGACCGGGACGCACTTACCGATTCATTGCAAACCATACCGATATTCTCTTGTGGAGCGAAAAGTAACATTGCAAAGAATCAGAGAATTTGAGGCCAACGGATGGATCGAGCCAGCAATCTGACCATGGCTGTTTCCTATAGTTTTAGTTCCGAAGAAGAATGGGTCGATTCGCATTTGCGTTGATTACAGGAAATTGAATGATATCACGATCAAGGATGTATATCCCCTTTCCCGGATTGCTGATCTGTTGGATGTGATTGGGTGTGCTAATTATTTTAGTAAGTTTGATATTCGTCACGAATTTCATCACATTTTGGTTAAGAAGGAAGATCGGCCGAAGACGGCCTTTGTATTATAGGAAGGCACCTGGCAGTGGGTTCATTGCCCGATGGGAATTTGCAACGCGCCAGCTACTTTCCAGAGAGCTATGAATGTCACATTCCGAAATTTCGTCAACAAGACAAAGCTGACCCAGGGGATTGTGTACATGGACGATATCCTGGTGTACTCGGAATCCCTTCACGGACACGCGTAGTATATCGAGTAGACACTTGGGGCTCTTCAAGATGTCGGATTCAAGATCGCACTAGAGAAAAGTGAATTCTTCCTCTCCGAGATCTCGTTCCTAGGGTATGTGGTGACCCGGAGAGGCTTAAGACTGGATTCGAGAACGGTTGCGGCTATTCGAGACGCCTCCACATGGGCCACACCTACGCCGTTGATGCAGGTCCGGACCTTTTTTGGGCTGGCCTCGTACTGCCGTCGATTTATCAAGGGATTCGTAGCAATCGCATGGCCTCTAACGAATCTTCTACAGAAGGACCAGCCACTGAGTTGGGATGCTGAGTGTGAACGGGCCTTTGTCACTTTGAAGGAGGCTTTGGCCACGGCGTGTATTTTGATCTAGCCTGACCCCGAGAAGCAGCTCATACTCATTACAGACTGGCAGCCTGAGGCGATCTCCGCTATTTTGGCTCAGAAAGGAAAAGACGGCCCCAAACACGTTATTGAGTACGCTTCGTGAAAGGTGTCCGACGAGGGAAGGAATGATTAGGTCCTCGGGGAGAATGCTACGCAGTTGTCTAGGGAATTCAGCACTTCCATCCGTATCTGTACAGACAAAAATTCTTCCTCGTCATGGACCATGAGCCTTTGTTGGCCCTCAAGAGGCTTACCAATTACACGGGCATGATTGGACGTTGGGTTGTACGATGGCAAGAATACGATTTTGATATCATTCATCGAAAAACGAAGAAGCACGGGAACGCTAACGGGCTGACACGGTTGCACAGACCCAACAAGGTGGCCAAGAGCGAAGAGATCACTCCGTGGAAGGAACTGAAGTCAACCGTCGGGCCCTCGTACGGACAAGTGGTCATCCTCCCTCGAACTTCTAAGCAGTGATCGACAGGCACAATGGCGATGGGACGTGGAGGTAATTCTGAAGGACCCCTCTCTCCCCGCTCATCTTCGTCTTTTCCCTCCCTGGCCGACAAATTTTATTATTTTTTAGAAGCAATCTCGCATGTCTACTCGGTCTCTATGCGTCCTAGCGGGGAAGGATATGTCGAATGGGTAAATTGTCAACAGTGTGTCTCCAAGGCCCACGACTTCTGTACTCAGTACAGGAACGCAGACAAAACTTGGCTATGTCCCTTATGTCGGACTGATAAGATCCCGACCGAAGCTCGATTCCTCGAAGCCATATCCGAGGGATTGGAAAAGACCCGTAGGTTTAGGAGGGTTGAGGTGTGGACAAATGTCGTTTTGATAGCTACAGTGTTTGGAAACCCCCTGCGAGAATTCACCAAGGAGGATCGGAGGCGAGCCAAAAAGAGGGCATGGGATTACCAATGGAATGAGGGACGATTAGAAAAACGAAAGACAGATGGTAGTGGAATTTGGATGGTCGTGCCTCATCCGTTCATGAGGTACGACTGGGTTAAGTCGGCGCACGAGGACACTGCAACCCACTTCACCGTCCGGATTACGGAGGCGGCGATTGATAAGAATGAATGGTATTGGTCCAATATTCGTGACAGTGTTAAATTCATCGTCCGAAATTGTCTGGTCTGTGCCGCTAACAAGGCGCTGATTCAGCCGCCTAGATCGATAATGCCCACCGTAGTTGAACGGCCGTTCCAAAGAGTCAGCATGGATACCACGGATATTGTCGTGCCCCCTGGACCAAATAGCTGTGAATATTCAATTCTTTTGGTATTTGTAGATTATTTCTCTAAATGGATTGAGGCGTATCCTTGCAAGACGCGACAGGCGGCAAAAATCGCGCGGTATGTTAATTGTTTTCTCGGAATGCATCAGGACACAGAGGAGATCCTAACAGAAAATGGGGCAGAATTCAGAGGGGAAGTCCTGAGGACCCTGGTCCTACACGGTGTCTTCGTCCACAATACTGCCCCCCATACGTCGCAATCGAACGGACTGGTAGAAAATGTGAACCGAGTAATGAAGACGACATTGTGACGTAGTATTGAGGTGAGATACACGAGGCCTTGGCCCGATATCGTGGACCACATCCTAGCTATTCATCGGCGAACACCCCATGAGTCCACCGGCCTGACCCCCTTCCAATTACGGACCAATAGTTTGGCCTGTGTAGCCCTACCGAGCCTAAATGATGAAACAACTCTTCCGCGACGGGCCACTACAGCGACGGTTAAGGATAAGGCCCAACGCCACCTGGACATGATGGAAAGGGTCCTCCCTCGGTTAGCCCGAAAGAAACAGCGAATGACCGAAATTGCCCACGGACGACAGGTCCGGAGCTACGAGGCCCGAAATGGGAACGCTGGACCCCGGCCCTAGTACAAATTAGGGGACATAGTGCAGTTGAGGAAATGTGCTCGCCAAGGCAAGTTAGCGCCACGATTCTTCGGGCGATTTCACGTAGTCGAGCTCCGTCCTAGCGGAGTGAACACGGTGCGGCTTGCGCCAGAGGTCTTGGGAAGTCGATCGGCTCGACCGATCATCCGACACGTGTCCTATCTTCGTCCCCTACCTCTTTCTTCGTCTTTACCCCCGTCCACGTCTTCCTTCGATTCCGAAGAAGAAGACAACGACCTCAAACTTGAATATTCTGATTATCCTCCCTCTCAGCCTTCATCTCCACCCTCCTCCCCATCGCCATAAGTTTCTCTACTGCGCAGGTCATTAGCGAACGACGAATGACACCTGGAGAGCACATCTCGTCGATACGACAGGTGCAACGGCCACGATTAAGTCCAGATCTGCTCCGATTCGCGACTTTCTTCAGTATGGCGGCCATCCACACAGCGGAGGAGTTTCGATTCGCACGAACCAAGCGAGCAAGAGTATTAGGCGAGGTGTCGGCTTTCCTGCGGTTGTCTCCACCAGGTGTCAGCCACGTGACAGTAATCGTCGCCTTCCCCGACGATCTTAAGACTTTGCATTCGGCGGCTCATAGAGGCGTCTTCGGGCAGTTACGACTCTGGGCGCGGGATCTCACGGCTGCCTGGGTCCAACTTTTAGCCCAGTCGAGCGATTGGATCAACTCCATTAACGACATCGATCTCAGCCAACAATGGATCTCTCCTGACACGCCGGAGATCATCCTCCCGCAGCTTCTTCCGTTTATGTCGCCTCAATGAGCTGACATCACCTTTCAACCTTCGAACTTCCTTCCGATCTTCCTACCTTCTGGCAGTCCGCCACGGACCCTCCCCTCTCCTTCCGAATCATGCGGCTGGACGTACCAATCCTAGACGCGAGCAAGTGGGCGGAGTGGTGGCACGCGTACGTTGCGCTCATCTTTTGGCTTCTCGAGCTGGTGTTTCATTGGGCGGAGCCGGAAGATAAAGACGAGGAAGACGAAGTTCCCAATGATGATGTGGAGCTGCTGAGGATACTCTTCGGGAAAGTACGCGACGGACATCTCGAGTTGATTACGAGCGAAGTTATGGTATTCCTGCCCCACCTCGTGGACGATCTACCTTTGGAGATCCTGTCACACTGCGACGAGCGATCCACGCCCGCAGCGCTCCCTCGAACGTTGGCCCCACAGCTATTGTGGTCCACGTGCACCGAGCTCGACGACGATAACATATGCCTCCCTTCGTCGACGACTATTTGGTCATCGATGTGACCGATATCACCTCGTGGGATCCGATCATTCGACGAGTGGAAGTAGGAACGGGAGAGGAAGAAGAAGAAGATAAAGAAGAAGAAGAAGAAGAAGAAGACGAAGAAGAAGAAGAAGAAGAAGAAGAAGAAGAAAGAGAAGACACAAATGAAGAACAAGAAGACTCGGAGGTCAGAACGGACGACCCGAACTATCGGGAATCGGAGGAAACTGGGTTGGAAGGAAGTGGGCCAGACGAATCAAGCGGTTCCGACGAATAGAGGGAGGAGGAAACCCAAGCAGGGGCTCAGAGGCGAAGGGAGAAGGCAGAAGGGAAGCGCCCAATACAGTAGTCGGACGAGCCAGGCACGAGGTTGTTGTAAGACGATCCAGCGCGCAACCCGGAGCTACCACAAGAGGAATCCGGAGGAGATGGCGTCGCCACGGCACAGGGATCTAGAAGCAGACACCACAAAAGAAGTCCAACGCCGGCTCAATCCCCTCCAGCACAGAGGCCCACCATTCACCTACGTGGAGATGCGGGCACTCGGGCTTCGTTCCCGGTCGTTATCCTTGCCATCCACCACATCGCGGGATGGCCCCCATTCCCCTCGAACTGGCATCCTTTTCCCCCCTCCCTCTTTCACCAGCTCTACTCTACCCGTCTTGGTGCCACCATCTTCCGTCACGCCTCCACTCCATCCATCGAAGCCCATTTCCCCCTCCATGTCCTCCTCTTCGGTGCGGCATGGGGAGATTACAACAATATCATGATAGAAATATATTGTACAATCTCGGGTGTAATCCCCCCGTGCGATGTTATGAGGATCTTCGTGCCGCGATCCCCCGCACCCTGTGCACTCTCTATCTTGATTACCTTGCCTCCCTCCCTCACCAGGATCACCTCTTCCCTCGCATACATCGCACCATCCATGACACCCGGCTCCCCACTGGGGATCGGGGGCGGAGTCGCTTCCTACCACCCCTCCCCCAAGCTCACCCTCCGCTCCCTCCTCCCGTCATCAGACTTCCCGTCCCCAGCAACCTTTAGATCGGAGTCGCGAATGCCACCTGGATGACTTTCACACTCTCATCTGAAGGTAAGTGGCACGTGTCAACTCCTCGTCGATCACACCGGATCGAACGGCGATTGAAGGAGCAAGCGGGAGCTTGCTCAAGATTGGAACCCCCTGGGTGTCACACCGCGGCCCCGTAATGCACCCGCATATGCTTCCTCTTCCTTTCTGCTTCTTTCAGCATAATCCGGAATTATCTCGCATGCCTACTGACTGCTATAAAGCTCGCGTGCGTGACTAATTCTCTCTCTAATCTACACTTGGGAGTTAGTGGGGTCGAGAGGATCAGCTAACGAGAGGAGACGAGAAGGTGAGTAGGGAGTTGGTTGATCCGACGAGTTGGTGCGGGGTAGGCGGGGTTGACGTATGGCCGCGACAAACTGTGGCATACGAGCAAACCTAGCTTGCCTACTTGGACTAAGCGGGGTGACAACTTCAAGTTGTTGATAGATGCGAGGCGACGGACTGCCCGCATCGAGGGAATTTAGAGAAAGAGAGCGAGAGAGAAGGCGGTGTGCTGAAGTGGGAATCATTTCCTTCACGTCGTCTGTATAATTTTTCTGGCTTTGGCCATTCTTGAATGCGGCACTTTTTGGACTTTCCTGTTTGTTTTTTATTGGTGTAGGGAGCACCTTTACCTTCCCCTTTCCCCTCTCTTCTTCATTTTGATTGTATGAAGGATTGTTGATCGTATTAGTGAGGGCGCAAGAAATCGACGCCTTGTTGAGGAATGGAGATATGTATGTGGTTCCACCCTATGTTCCCCCCTGGCCGCAGCCGAGTTCGGTCGTAGCCGTGGCCGCCGGCCGTGGACGGGACCCCCCCCCCCACGGCCGCTCTGGCCGAGAACTTTCGGCCGCGGCCGTGGCCGATCGGGGAGGGGGTTTTGGGAGCAGTGAGTGGGTTTCGAGTCGGGGGGGGCTCCCCTACCCCCTCGCAAAAAAAAAAACATAAAAACTTTCAAAACAGGGGGCCGGAATCTG
>BFEA01000069.1:1808959-1822334 GCA_003427395.1 Chara braunii | reverse complement strand
GAGAGAGAGAGAGAGAGAGAGAGAGAGAGAGAGAGAGAGAGAGAGAGAGAGAGAGAGAGAGAGAGAGAGAAAGAGAGAGAGAATTTACGTTGGCCACACATTACGTCGAGCGACGGGATAAGCAAAACGAAAATATACGTACTGCGCGTGTAAGATAGGGAGAGACAGAGAGAGAGAGAGAGAAAGAAAGAGAGAGAGAGAGAAAGAGAGGGAGAGAAAGACAGAGAGAGAGAGAGAGAAAGACACATACCTTGATCATCCATTGCTTCAATGTCGTTTTGTTCTGGACGAACGAAGAGTTCGAACTACGGTTTTTCCCCTTTTCCACCACTTTCGTCCCGTTCTTCACCGTTCGTGACAGCCCCCCCGGTCGCAATCCCATCCTACTCTCTCTCCCACTGCTGCTGGCTCAATGCTGACATCACCACCACACAGAGAATCGATTCTCCGACAGCGATCTATGGATAATTGCGCAACCTGCCCGGAGGACAATCGCACAACCCACCCGGAAGAAGCACTCGTCGGATGCAGTTGATGACACACAAACTCACATATGGACCCTCCCACAACGACCCCCGACTACATGCAAACCAATCGCGTTGCAAAGGAGCGTCGACAAACTGCTTGCACTGCCCACCAATCTCCCACAGAACGCATACCACCATGGACCGCGCACACATATCTCGCCATGCAGAGTCCTTTGCGCGCCTTTGTATACCTCTGTCCCCATGCATAGTCGCGCCTTTGTATACCTCTGTCCCCATGCACGGTCGCGTGTACCGTTCATGCATGCACCAAACCGTGCCGCCCATGAATCGTCAGCACCGCTCCGGCCATATCATCTCGCCCATGAATAATCACCAGCAACGCTCCGGTCATATCGTCCCGCCCATGAATCGCCGCCCCCCGCACACGCAGCGCTCGGCTCACTGGAAAAAAAAAAGGGCCGTTGTATCTTCCCAGCCTTGCTCTGCGTATTCCGATTTGACTTCGAAATTGCGAGCGTTCCCTCACAGCCCGAAAACACCGCTCCCCGCAGCGTCGCACCGGTTGGGAAAACCTTGCGTACGAGAGCGGTCCCACGTGCCAACGCCTGGTTTCTGTTGGGGCCGTCACGTGAGACCCGCTTCTTCCTTTATTGTATTAGGGAAGAAAACAAAGAACAAAAATGGGAAAGAATGGTATACCGTCTGATTGCCCTCAGATTCATATGTAGTGGGCCATAAGTGCAAGAAGACATTCTGGAAATTGCTAGCATGAGAGTGTCTCTCGTTTCTTTCTTTTCTTGCACATCATTGCTTTCATCGTCCCTACATGCAGAAACACATGCACGACATAATCCAAAACGACGTCTCGCACTCTGCTTGCCCCTTTTCTGCGGGCCCACCATTTTCCTCTCTCGTCGCACTTCCACACTTTCCCAAACCCCGAAAAACAATGGTGGTTTAATGGCTCCCAGCAAGCTGAAGATAGACATGATATCTTGACCTGAAAATTCGTCCTTGAATAATTGTGCTCCTCCAAGCCACACGGTCTGAGGACGAAAGGGGAACGAAAGATATATACGAGTAAACTGGAAATGTTCACCCCATCAATTTTTGTGGCGACGATCGATGGCCAAGATGTGTTCTGCAATCGCGGGGCAAAGATGCAATCCATTCACTATAGTGCTTCATTCCATTGTAACACTTCTCTTATCATGTGCACTGGCTACGTTGTTTAATTGGGATGCATTTTGCCAACTTGTTGAATTGGCACATATGACGGGTCATTTGGTTTATTGAGATCCAACTATGCATCAAATGTTTTAGTCGTCACTTCTGAATCTAGACCTGTTCTCCACTAGTATTTCCTTATTTTCTATGTTGTCCATCGAGATTTCTGCTGCTTGGAAATTGACATTCTGGTGAGTCTGTCACCATGTAGGAAGGCCAAGGACCAATAGGCAGTGCGCCAACTTTAGTGATATCCAAGACAATATGAAAGGTTTGGTACATATCTTTTCATAGAAAAAAAGAAGAAAAGTAACTATAAAAAAAAAAGAAAAATATTTTTTTTGCAGCAAAGGATTACATTTTTAATTTTATTTTCGTATTTTCAACAGCCATTTCATTAAACGGCCAGTATGCTTCACAACCATTTTTTCAAGGTACTGGCTTGCATGTTGCCGCAATTTTCGGGGCTCGGCAGCCGAAGCCAAATAACTCGCAATGTCAGCCAAAACCAGGTCCACACTGGTTTCCATTTTTTGTCGCGCTACACATTTGCAGCCCCAGCCAAAAGTGCCTTGAGAGTACAGGCGGTTTTGAAATGGACATTTTATGTTTTTTTAAGGAAATTGAAACTGACTTATTTCAAGTTATTTCAACTTATTTGCTAAAAAATATATCACACTTTTAACTCCTCAGCTGGGCAGCACCACGTATGCGTGGGTATGCACGCATACTCGTACATGTCTGAAAACCCGCTTAAACGTACGTGTTTTCTTTCTTATATATATATATATAGAGAGAGAGATTGTATAGTATATATAATATATAGTGTTTAAATGTGTAAGAGGGGAAGGAGAAGGAGGAGGAGGAAGATTTTCCCCCTCCTCCTCCTCCTCCTTCCATAGCTCACAAACATACGTAACGATTCCAAAGGCAGAAGAAAAAAAAATGACGTTACAGGGAGGTGGAGGAGAAAGAGGAGGACAAATTATGAACTGGCATGAACTTACCTTCAGGGTGATGGTGACGGCAATGGGCGATGGGCAGTGGGCATTGTTCTCCTCGTCGGCCACAGGCGACGACGATAGCACACGAGATGGACGATGGCGACCATGACTACACACGAGACGTGTGACGACGACGGCAACTTTACACGAGATGGGCAATGACGACGGGCGATGACAACAGCACAAGCGCTGACAACTCCTCCTCGTCGAGGGATGGTGACTACTTGTCGCGCGATGACGAGTCCTCCTCGGGCAATAGCGATGCACCCCTCGACCGGGCACCCACCCCACGTTACCCCAGGCCCGGAATTTTGAAATAGCAGGGGACGGTACACCCCCTCGGCTGGACCCCTTCCTCTCGTTACCCCCTTGACCTCCCCTAGTCTCCCGAAGACCCCCAATTGGTACCACAACCAAAAAAATACCCAAAAATGGCTCGCGATAACCACGCACGTCGACCTCATTTTTTAGTACGTACGTACACGTTCGCAGTATGTACGTGTATACGTACATACACGTATGTGCGTCTGTGGACCCCGCATATGTGTATGTCGTGCAGCCCAGCTACATACATGGTCAAATGATTTTTCATGAACTTAATTTGTTAGTATGAGCTTAAAAAAGTTGGTAGTATGGACTCAAAATGTATAAGGGTAATGGGCATTTTCGCATGCTAACTCCAACCTCCACCTACATTAGAAAATTTCTGAATTTGACTTAGTGGTCCATTTTCAATAGTTCTATCATTATCGTTTCCTTCATTATAAGCAAATGTGATTGTTAAGATGAAATATAAGATAAAGCAACAACAATCCTTACATGTTATTGTTAAACGTAGTCACGTAGATGAGTTCTTGCTTTGAGAAAAATATTTGTTGTTATTAAACTACATTCAGATTTTTATAATGAACTTATCTTCTTCACTCATCACTTTTGGAATCATTTTGACATATGAAAATTATATGTATAGTTCCTACGATACTTAAGTCATGCCGATTAATGTTTTTTCGAGTCGGGTAAAGGTTAGGATCTGTAGTATTTAAAGGGTGTATGTCAATGATTTTTAGAATGATGGTTTCACATCTAGATGAGAAACCAAAATATCCATATTATTCCCAACTTTCCGCAAGGTATTTTTTCTCTGAATGAGCTGAATACAGAAAACATGCATAAAAATAAAAACAAACGAATGAAAAGTTAAAGAAAAAAAGTGAAAAGTTTGAGTTTCATTATGATGGACCTGTGTAGCATCGTGTTCGGGTTTTGTGACCGAAACCGAACGTTCGCGACCGAACGCGAACGAGCACCAAAACTTTTTGAAAGCGAAAATTAAAAAACAAATAAGTTTTTCAAAACATCTGAAAAAAATATATGTTATGTAAAATAATAATACAAAAACTTTTGCCTTGGAGGTATAGTCAAATTCGTAACCAAACTCGATTTAAAAATAAAAAACCATTTTTATTATTATTATTTTTTTTTTTAATATGTTCGGCCGAACACGTTCGGGTGGCATTCGGCCAAACACCCGAATATGTTCGGACGTTCGGAAAACCTCCGAACATGTTTAGTGTGCTACACAGTGATGAACTCCTTAAGTCCCGCTCAAGGATAAAAAGTTTAGAAATAAAGGATTTATGTGCATAATTTTATTTGACCTTTAATGTGGTTATTGCTTTTGCTCTTCGCGACAATATAGGACTGTAATGTAAGTTTTTTTAGACCCTATGCGTGCCTTGTGAACATATCATGCATTTGACATAACTTGTGTTTATCTCCTTTTAAAGTCTTGTTGTATGAGACACATGTATGCAAAAAACCGCTTCAAGTAATGATATTCTCATTAACACATCAACCATAATGTTTGCAATAAAATTTAGGCTCTAGCACCCAAGAGATAATGCTTTGATGGTTATATGAGGTCATAGAACAAGAATACCAAATATGAAGTAAACATAATCTCAATATATAAGGAAGTGGTCTTACACGTAGGTGATCTAATAAGATCCATTTTGAAAATTGCATCGTTAGATAGTTACAGTCTATGTTGCACCATTTTCCACTGTGCCATCCTATTCGTATGGTCACTAGATGTGTAATATGAATATTATGACAAGGAGCTTGAACTACGAGTGAACGTTGAAAATAAGTATAAGGGAATCAAACTTGTTGGAATAAGTAAACATTTTGTTGTCTTGACATTAAAGTTGCAAGGGAGAAACAATTAACGAAAAATCACATTGTACATAAATCATTCAAATAAAAGCGGTGGCATGGTAGAGTGGAGAAAGGAGAGGCGTATAAGGACAAACAAGAGGATGTGTGATCAACATGATTTTTTCTCTTTCTCTTTGGGACATTTACAAGCACACCCAAAACCCCCACGCAAGGTTTTTACGCCCGAGCAAAATTATATGTGTATAAGAAAATTGTATATAAACTTATTGCAATACTCAAGTCATGCCTATTAATGTTTTTATGGGTTAAGTAAAGGCTAGGGTCTGTAAAAGTTAAAAGTTGCGTGTCACAACGAATGTGTTCGCGCCCCTCTACGCTTGTACGAGAGTGTTTGCGCGTTTGTGTGAATGTGTTTGGGCGAACATTTTTTTTTTTTCCGTAAATTTTCAACTAATGTTAGGGTAAGACTTTTAATATGTCTGCAAGACGAACGTTGTTTGTATTGTTGTTTTACATGACAATGATGACATATATGTTTTGGAGATTTTTTTGAGACTTTTTTTTTTTTTTTTTTTTTAAAGGTTGACGTTCGGAGGGTTTTGAATGCTCGTTTCCGTCTGGGTTAATATGTTTGTGTTCGCCTTCAAGTATGAACACGATGCTACGTAGGTTAATTGACTTTTATCAATTATTTTTACAATGAGGGTTTCACATTAGCAAGGAAAAATAATCTTTATATAATTGCATTCTAATGAACTAGCTTAAGTAAGTATGCAAAAAAAAAAAAAAATAATGATTGAGAAGTTAATGAAAAATCCATTTGAATATTTATGAAATTCAAAATTGAAGTACATATTCAATTTCAAAGGGAAAAATAGAGTTTTATAATGCTGGATTGCTTGATTTATATAAGGATTAGAGTTCGGAAACATGAAGGATGTATGGGCATATTAATTTGTTTTTTGTCTAGGCTTAATGGTACTAGTAACTCGTTGCAATGAACAAAAATAAATTTAATACAAAATTTGAAAATCATTACAACGTTGTTCTCATTTTTGTTTTCTGTGACCATGTGAATATAGTATACATCTAAAATAATCTGACTTAGCTTGAAGTTTAGGTTGATAAGAAGACTTGTGTTCGTTTCCTTTTGAAGTTTTGTTTTAATCAACTTTTATAAGTTATGAGTAAATAAGAAACCGGTTCAAGTAGCAAAGTTATCGCTTACATAATAAACATAAAGTTCGTAACTAAAATTTTGTTATGGCAAACGAAGAAATAATGATTTGCTTCTTATATTAGGCTTATATAAGACATGACAACCAAATATAAAGTAAACGACGTACCACCTATCACAAAAACGGTCATACATGCAACTCATATGTTGAAATTCATTCAGAAAAAATGTATGGTATAATAATTTGTGTTGGACCCTGTCCTACATCCCATTAATATGAATGTTACATGCATATGAAAACTCTGTTGTGGAGCTTGGACTGTGAGGGAAGGTTGAAAACAAGTGTCAAAGAATCAAACTTGTTAGAATAAGCAAACATTCTGCCGTATTCACTTTAAAGTCGCACGAAAGGAACAATTTACAAAATGTCACACTACAAAAAAATAAGTGTGTCATCAAAGAGTGAAGGAAGGAAAGAAGCATAAGGACGAGAAAGAGGATGATCGATGAACATGCTCTTTTTTTTCTTCGTCTTTCTCACATAAAGATGCGTGTCTAGAACCTACCTTAAAATCATTCAAGTTGGCAAATGTAAAATGACAATAGTTTAAGCTCTTCTTTTACATACATGTCTATTCATGTTTGAGTGTGTAAGTGTGAAAAATTCAATAAAAATACACGCACATTCAAATTTAATTAAAGTAGGGTCTACATAATTTCAACAAACAATATAGTTTGACAAAGGTTGAAGAATCATTATTTTTGAATAATCAATGCAGAACGATGACTTAGACGTTTTAAATATGGACAAGCCGGACCGGAAATATTAAAATGGAATCAAATATTTGATCAAGCTCGATTGTTTATCATTTACTCACTTGGGGATGTATGCAATGAAATTCTAAGCAGGTGTTTTTTTTCTTCAACATCACTTGTATGATGTCATCGTTGATGATAACAAGGTATTGAGAACACGAATGATTTGAGTGTCATAAAAATATTATGGCGATGAGGCTGAGATCTGTCGGGCTTTGTATTTCAGTATTTGCCATGTTCATTTCCTCTTTGTTGATTTTAACACAAATTCTCATTGATATTTCAAAAAATTCCGTTTATGCAAGTATTTTTCCTTATTTTCCTAAAATGTACAAGAAGACAGGGTTGCCGGCGTTCGGGACATGACGGACGCCTGAACCCGAATGCCCGAACGTACAGGACCCCTTCGGGAGGCGTTCGGGCCGAACGCAGACAAAAAAAAAAAAAAAAAAAAAAAAAACAAAAATTAAAAAATTCCGAAAACAAACTATGTTATGGAGAAACATAAACTAAACAACATCTGCCTGGGCACTACATCCAAATTCTTTACCAAATTTTTTTTTTTTTTTTTTTTTGCTGGGACCTTCCTTGGTCCTTGCACAGGCTGGCCACCTGGAACCGGGGAGGCCTGGCTGGTACCGTAGTGTACNNGGCACTACATCCAAATTCTTTACCAAATTTGAATTAAAAATCAAATACAGAAAATAAACATTAGAATAAAAATAAGAAAAAACTAAAAGAGAATTAAAATGAGTGACTGTGCCAGCACCTTTTCGATACCGACATCTTTGCCGATTTTCAATTATTTTTTGGCATTCACAAATGCCCTAAAAATTTACAGATATGTAGTTTACATAATCATTAACTTGTTAAAAAAATTTCAAAAAATAATAAATTTGTTAGGCCACGGAATAAAGTGAAAACAAAAAGTAAAAAGTGAAAAAAAACAAAATAGTGAGTGGGCGAGTACGTTTTGACACCCCCATCTTTGACGATTTTTAATGTTTTTTTAGCTTAGCAGAATGGCTTGAAAATTTATAGGCGTGTAGGTTACATCATAGAGAACTAAAAAAAAAAACATTCAGGAAACAAAACTTAGTTTTACGCCTCGAAAGTTTTTTGGGCGGGAGCCGAACCTGGAGGTGTTTGGCCCCCGAACAGGATCCCGAACGCCCGAACGTTCGGGGGCCAGCCCGAAGGCCCTCGAACGTTCGGTCAGGTAACCCTGCAAGCAGAGTTATTTTAGACATGGCAAGATAGAAGAATGAGTTTAAAGAAAAAAAACTTAGAAAATCTTTATTTTTTTTAATAAAGAAAAACAAAATAAAGTATAAAGCTAAAAACTTAATGTAAGAGCAACAGTGGAAGTGTGAATGATCAAAGATGTTTCGAATAGTAAGGTGTCTATAAAACGTCTAGTATAAGTAAAAATGTGATAGTTAAGGAAACAATGCTCCTGCGAGAGTTTGATATAAATCACCATGGTTCACTTTGAATGTTTCAGATTTGTAGATTGAGTTTAAGTGCTTACAAATATAATATTTTTTCTTGAAATTATGATTATTCGAGAAAGCGTCATTGTGGTCCAATGAATAAGTTTTCAGTTTAGTCATTAACCGATTACATATATACTATCATTTTTCTGGAATTTCCATAAACAAACTATGGTTTATTTCTTAAACACTGTGTGAAGGTTTATTCCTTTTTTCGGTAATGAACAATAAATGATCAACAAAGAGCCAAATATTCAATTTTTTTGTTACCCCCAAACATTAATTTGCCTTTCCCTGAAAGTAAGACTCTGAGCAATGATGTGCTCAAGATTGTATTGCAGTCAATAAAAAGTTCAACAAGTATCGTAGTTCCTAGCATGTTGCAAAACAAAAACCAACTCTCTGTCTCTCATAGTCCGATGTTATTATTATTAGCAGGTATGAAACTAATAGGGATTTGATTCATAAAAAACAAGATGAACCCAATGACGCTCTCATCACCATCATGACTGTTTTCCAGTGAGCAGCTTCGAATATAACTAAATGAGGAACATTAAGTTCGTCTGCCACTCTT
The DNA here is from genome assembly GCA_003427395.1 of Chara braunii. Taxonomy (NCBI): domain Eukaryota; kingdom Viridiplantae; phylum Streptophyta; class Charophyceae; order Charales; family Characeae; genus Chara; species Chara braunii. Next base: position 1,813,377 of record BFEA01000069.1, on the reverse strand, counting down.
AGGTGAGAGTCCGTGAGACGTTGGTAAACCTTGTACCATATAACGGTCAATCTACATGAAGGTAAAATTAGTAACAACTCGTGTTCGATGAAGGGAAACTTGACTGTGTAAATCACATCAGAAGCTATTAGGTGTACGACATGTATTTCTAGGGTGCTACTTTAGAAACCATAGCTGCTAATCTATTCTCTTGTAAAAACTCTTCAAGCCTTTTACTAACATTTGTTATAAAAAATGATGTTATTATTATTTATGACTTCATAAATCACACCCAACCCATGGTATTTTGCTATGAGCTTTAAGATAGATGAAAGGGAAAAAAACTATTCCAAAGATAGGATGCAGAAAAAACATGGTTGATGTGGGGAAATCTTTGTACGGAAAATATATTATATGTGTAATGCCTAGAACCTTCCATTTTATTAATAACGTTTATGCGAGTTATTTTTTCGTGTTCAAAATTGTTAAGGTCATTTCTAACTATTTAAGTCAAAATTTACAAATTAAAATTAGGAAACATAGCTTGTCAGATCTATCTTGACTCGGATCGTGGTATCTATGACTTGCGAAAGTTTGTATGCTCTTGGATTATACTTTTATTGCAACTTAGATTTAACAACAAAATTTGATTATCCCAATTACAAAGAAATCCAGTTTTGACATTTCAGAGGTTTCAATCTCTACATGAGTTTTGCGAATCGATGAAGGGAGTGCGCCGCTATGCAAAGGATTCAAGAATCGTAAGTTGAAGTTCGTGATAAAAAATACAATTACATGTATTGGTTTTGCACATAAGAAGTGAAAAAAGCAAAAAAAAAAAAAAAGTATCGATTATAAATATTATAGACGTAAAACAATATTTTATATTTCAAAACGAACAGGTAAATAAGAAGTGAATATATTAAAGCTAGGTAGAACACTTTCGAACTGTGTGTACCCCCGTATAAATACGGGTCATTTGTACGCTCGAACATTTGTACGAAAATGGGTCATTCATACACTCGAAATGTCGTACGAACGGGCACCTCGACAGTTGTACGACCCGTACAAAAAGCCATACAAGTAGAAAAGGAGACCTTCCCGGAGGACGTCGAGTGTATTAAGGGGGGGGGGGAGGGGACGCATGTCGGGTGCTAGCCCCCAAGTAAGAAAAAAAAAAAAAAAATTGGGGTCTGAAAAAAAAAATAAAAGAGAGAAAAAAAATTGAATGATTGATTCATTGTGTTATTGTAGTTCTCGGGAGGGTCGCCCCTTTTGCTTGAGTGCACTCACTCACACACACACACACACACACACACACACACACACACACACACACACACAAACACACATACACACACACACACACGAGGACACACACAAACACATTCGAGCACGCACACACACACACAAATGCATACATACACATACACAGATAGACAAACACACACACATGTGCACATACACACACACACACACACACATACATACATACACATGCGCATACACACACACGCAGACACACACACACATATATTCACACACAGAAACACACAGACACACACACACACATGTACGCACATACACACACGCATTCGCATACACACACATGCACGCACACGCACACACACACACCCACGCACACACACATACATACATGCACACAAACAAGAACACACACTGTCTCTCCCTGTAGCGTACACATAAACAATCATTTTTATTTATTTGTTTTGCATTTTTTTACTCGTTTCAATGATTATTATTTTTTTAAAATAAAAACCAGAAAAAAAAAACAATGGTTGTAGAGCAAAAACTGCCCTACAACCCCTATTTTCTATTTCTATTTTCTCTTATTTTTTCGTATAGCGTAAGACTGTACGACAAGATCTCGTATGATGTACGGGGGTCGACACAACTTTTAAACTAAAAAAAATAATTGTATCTATTATTAGCTGTGTTTCACTACCATAATCTTTCTACATTTGTTAAGAAGATTTGAGTACCGTGAAGAGAGATCATGATTATCCTTGATCCATGTCACACCTGTTGGTGTATCTTTGTTCTGAAAACCCATTTGAGGGTCGAAGTTTTCAATGACAAATTAGACTTTATGAATCATTTGCAGTATTAGTCGTGGTTTTTTACATGCGATTTATCATTGGGTTTGAGTTAGTAAGTAACGTGGCTTGGTCGGGAAAGCACCGCATGATAAAATATGTTAGTTCTTCTTTTTCCTTCTTATTAAGTTATTCTCTTTCCACAATTGAAAAAAAAAATTCGGTTATGTGCGTGCAAGTGACGACTTGAATATGTTTATGCCATATGTTAGCTTTAAAGTCTTACCGACTCTTATGGGTGATTGGTTTCACATGACTGGCTTAGATTGAGTCTCATGGACCGGTAACACGTAGTTCTTGTCTGCCAATTGAGTCGCCTTTGCAAAATTTTTAATATTTCCGCCATTTTCCCTTCTTTTTCATATGTTATACGTCTTCTTCTTCTTGCCTTTCCCCCCCTCTTCCCTTCTTTTTCATAGATGTTTAAGACCTGATGATAGCCGTGAGATCCTCTTTGTGCATTGTGATGCTGTAAGTGGCGACGACCTAGTGAGTGTTATCATCTTTGTGAAACTAAAAGTTTGTGGCTCTTATTCTCCATTGCTATTTTATCCGTGTCGGTTGAAGTTAGTTTGCGTGAGTGATGTTGTGTGGTGAATGCATAGCCTTGATCGTGAGTGTCGGGATGATTGACACATATGCATGAATGCATGGTTGCCTTGAAAGAGTCTGTCATTGTTTGAAGTTGTTTTTTTGTTCTCATATCTCATTTTTTTGTTTTTGTTGTGGATTTCATTCCCTTCCAGACCCACTCGCGCGATTCGTTGAGGAACATGTGGCACGTGTATGGAACGATTCTTTACTTGTGATTGACCTTTAATCTTTGTGTGCCACAACAACCTCCCTAAGTTTCTCGTTGCAGATCATGTCACTGTCTGCTGCGACGTGGATGTAAGCAATGCTCTATTAGGCTCAACGCGAGTTCATCCTATAACCCTCTCAGGCCTTGCAACTTTGATGAAGATGGTTTTGTCTCAATTGGTTATTTGGCTCCTCTTCCCAAATCATTCTCCATTACTCAGATTGCACTGTACTTCAACATTCATCTTCTCATGCCATGTAGAACCCTCAGTACAATTGCCAAGGCGAGATGACTCCTGCTTCTATCGACATTTGGTGCTCGACTATCAAGGTGAAGTGTTTCCCTCAAAACATTGGCATACCTCGCGCTGCTGAACCGTTCTTGTCCCGATCACCGAGCACTAACCACCCTCCAATTAAGGATCGTAGGAAGAACTAATTTATGTAGCTTTCCGCATAATTTTCCCTGCCAATATGAAATCTAGCCCTTTCTTCATTCTGTTTCACAACTCACGAGGCCCAACCTCCGCTCTCTCAGGCGTGCATGCTATAGGAGGGCATTTATGTCTCAATTGCCCATGCCTGTCACCGCTTAATTCGGAATCATTGAGTGAAGCCCTTCATATGACCTTTCGCAAATTTTGTTAATCATTTTGACATTCAACATTTTTTCCCTTTTGTCTAAAATCTTGTGACCCCCCCCTTTCCCCCTCCCTTTCCAGAATTTTTGAGACCTTGTGAAAAATTTCCCCGCATAGCATCATGTTCGAGCTCGGAGGGGAACTGAACATGTTCGCCTCAACATGAACGAGCGCTCAAAACCATTCGAACGTGAACATTAAAAAAAAAAAAAAAATGATCTCAGAAAAGTCTGAAAATAATATATGTAATGTAAAACAACAATACAAGCAACTCTTGCCTTGGAGTCATGTTTAAATTATTAGCCAAACGCGAGTAAACATTAAAAACCAAAAAAAAAAAAAAAATTAAAAAAAAAAAAATATGTTCGCCTGAACACGTTCACAAACTGTTCACACGAACGCGGAGGGGCGTGAACACATTCGCCGTGCTACGCAGAATTTTTTATCTCACCCCTTCTTTTGCCAAATGATCTTCTTGAACTACCACACTAAATTTTGGTTTTGTTCCAAGGCTTCGAAGCCCCGCCCAAGATTCCTCAGCCACACCCCCACTCTTATTTGTATAGCCCTCATGGGTATGAATGTTGTACGGGCGGTGAGTTTGCCAATCACAAATAATTGTCTTGTCCTCCCTTATGTGTTCTTTGGCTCATTGAGACAAACATAGAAAAAACCGTTTATTGCTTGCCTTATCTCTCGGTCCTATGCATCACAAAGCATGCATGCCCCACTCTCTGCTATCAGGTGCTACTAGCTTAGTGTCGGCGGTGCAGGTGGTGCGGGCTACGCCTGCATAACAACCTGCCAAAATTGTAAAGAAAATACCCAAACAAACCTAAATGATTTTTTTCCCTCCCAAGTTGGAGAGGGGGGAGGGGGG
>BFEA01000069.1:1771718-1788602 GCA_003427395.1 Chara braunii | reverse complement strand
CCACAACAGGCAGCAAAAACTTAGTCGATCTCGCGCTACCAAGAAACTGCAAACGCGGTTCAGCCCCGGAAAGGGACAACGCCCACCATCGTCAAGTCATAGCCAGATGCATTCGAAAGCTAAGTGCGTCGCGCAATGCAAGGGCGTCATCGGTGAAATCATCCGACGACACAGGGGCGGCACCTTCATGCATACCCAAATCGATGGGGCGCTCATTCCGTCGGAGTCCCTGTCAACGAGCAGACACTCGTCAAATTCGATGCCAGCCTCGATCAGCAAGTTGTGCAAAATACAAATAGCGGTGAATTGTTGGGGCAAATTTTCCATGTTCGTTTTGTGGTGGCGCAGAAACAGCCGCCACATCCCCTTCAGTCTCGCAAATAGTTGTTCGACAACATTCCGTGATGACTTGTGACACGTGTTGGAAATGCGCCTCGTCGGGAGGTTGCACTACACCACCGTAAGGCACTACAAGCCAAGGTAAGGGTCCATAGCTGTTGTCGGCGAGCACGTACCCCGTCGTTCGCACCCCGTATGGCAGGTCCACCACATCCGCCAGGAACAACGTGCCTGTTTCAGCACGTCTATAGAGCGACAAATTGATCAAAACCCTGGCGCCGTGGACACTGCCCGAATACCCCACATAAACATCCAGCACACGCATATCGAGGTCGATGACGACTTGAGCAATGACAGAGTATTGCTGCTTTTGATCGAAATAGTTTTCCGCTGGCGCATTTGCTGGCTTGTCGACGTACACATGACTGTAGTCCATGCAACCGAAACAATTTGGGAATCCCTTTGCTGCAATCGCTCGTGTAACCTGCAGCAACCGATGACCGGTCGGCATCCGTATCTTGTCAGTATACTCGGACAAGATAGCGTCCATCACGTCCCTCACCGCCTTGATACCACTCGACCGCCCCATCCCGAATGACAAAGTTGCACTATCAAACGTCTCCCCGCTCGCCCACCTACACAGAGCAAACGCCACCAGCTGCTCCGGCAGCAAAGGAGTGCGGTAATGAGTGAGGGACCGTTGAAGAAAAGGAGTGCACGTGGCCATGATGTCGTAGAACGCCCCTCTCGTCATTCGTAGCTTCTCATGGAAATAGTCATCGGTGGCGTCATCGTCAATTATGAGATCTTGCCATGTTCCGCCGGTTCTCCTCCTGATCCACCATTGTGGCATCTCCCTAGGAAGCACTCCCGGCACAATGGCATTCACCATAAGGAAAGGCGCATCCCAAATCACGACGGAGGAATTCGAATCCGCCATGGTGTGCGTAACAATGGTCTCCCTCACCCCTGTTCTTCTCGCCGCACCGCGCCGCAATGCCGCTGTGTGCTGCAGATGTGTCGACACGGCAAGCAACACTGTAACCACCAGGCGTTTCTCGCGCTCGGACAGTTTTCACCGACGCGGTGCACAGCCTTCTGCCGCCATGGACGAAAACTGTATGTCCTCCATGGACAAGAGCTATGGCACTTCACTGACCGCACGGCGCAACGAACACCTCCCAACGAAAGGAAACTGGCGGCGGTGTCCACTGCACTTGCACGCGTTGAAGTGCAGTACAAGCGCGTGTCCTCTTTTGCACGCGTTGCAATCCTGTAGGCTGCGGAGCGCCGCACTGTACCCACAACAAATTTCGAATTTGAAAACCTGTCGCGCGCGCGCTCGCACACTGCACCTCGCCCCGAGCGGTCCCTAGAGTCCCAAACAGCACACCGTGGGCGGACATTCTGAAGGCCGGGTGCCGGCCTACTGGATCGAAAACACGCCAGTAGGTCTCCGCAGAAGGGGGAGCCAGGGTCTTTTCCTTTCAAGTGCGACATTTTCAAATGTGGTCTCTAGTGTGCATGGAATGACAAGGCAGCGTAGTGTAAATTAATCTCAATTTCGCGTTAGGGCGCACTTGAAACTCGTGCAACGAGGCTCTAATGCTTGTCGACGTAGCCTCAGGCGCATTCGTCTTTTTCCATCTTGCTTTCACAAGTGCGTGCACTCTACAGTGCTGTGTAGCGAAGGGGCGCAAACTGTCGAATGGAGGCTGTCGAATTTGTTCTGAGAGCCGTCAAAGTTTTTTGCCTTTCGACTATGGTGTGGCAAGGCCCTATATCTCACTGTGATCCATTACATCAGCCACACTGGGACTTTCACAGAAATTTGCTGCCATGCAGGAGTAACAACAATTATTTGCGTGTAATCAATAGTTCACATGACCGCATGATCAAATGACGGTAGGATCATCATGATGTAGTATGATATATGGGGTCACGTCACAGCAAGATCACAACAGCGCACATGGATGTGAAAATATTGGAGTACGACATTATCATTTAGGGTGGGTAGGGATGACACTGCCCTTGTGGGACTGCGAGGGGGAGGGAAGGGGTCAAAGGAAAGCGGGCAACGGCTGGGTACCAGGTGGAATCTCCAGATCGTTCGCACCTAACATTCCTTTCTTTCCTGTATTCCTTCTTTCCCTGCACGTTTTGCTCGCCGGTGATAAGCAACCGGCAGCCGTAACCCACAAGCGAGGGTTTAGTTTATGTTTCGTGTATGTTCCAACGTGGTCACAGTACTACCGTCTTCACCCGAATAGAACGCCCGGTCATTATAGCTTTATATGGGGCAACTTTCAGTCCAGAAACAGCGACAATGACCGGGTGAAGACGGTAGTAGGGCCACGAGATTTTCGGATCGGATGACAAGGAACCATGTATGCTCAAAACCGGAACAAAACCTCGAGAAGTGGGACATGGCCCCAGGACCAAGTCCCACAGGCGGTAGGGTTGTGACACGTCTGCGAGCAGTAGATAACAACAGATCAGAGCGCCATGCTTTTATCGTAGTGGAGAGAATTCCTTGATTGATATTTCTCGCACTGTCATTGGTTGTCCGTGCTAGTGGGGTAGGGTTTTCATGGATCGAGGGGTTTTCATTCCTGTTCTGTTTTCTTTTCTTTTCTTTTTTCTTTTTAACAAAAACATCTGCGGGAGCCTACCATTGGAGATGATATGAGCATCCCCCAATGGTAGGCCCCGAGTGATAGATGGCTCCAATCTATTGGTGGGGAGCGGCACCCTCTGGAAACCGGGTCCAGCGTCCCACTTACAGGACTAGAGAAGGTCATATTAAACAACTAGGTCAAGTGGGACAGCATTGATTACCCTTTTCCCAAGGGGATTGACTGCCCCCCCTAATTAGAGGCCAAGTTAGATCATCCATTTGGCGGAACCCATCCCGTGGACATTTATCGCACACAGTTTCCTTTTGTCGGGACAATCCCTAAGCCCCATCCCAGCCTGAGAATGTCAGTGAGTGAAATCCAGCCACCAGTTGTAAGCTCACCCCAGAATGTTCACCCAGCCATGTATGTCATTCGGTGTTTAATCGTTGTTATTAAGAGTCATTCCTTACCGGCAGATCGCATGTCACACAGGGAAATGGGGAACAATGAAGAAATTGTTCCCCTCCACAACAGTACTGAAAGGTAATGCAAATCTGAGTCATGTAGGCGCATCTCCCGGGATCCTAGTTGTTATGACTACTTGTACTGCGCGGGGGAAACATGAATGTGTGTAGTCCTCCCTAATCATCAGAATAGTTAGCAGCCTTGCGATCTGCTCCCCGGTCAACCAAGGATAGGCAGCGCGCGCTGAGATGGCAGAAACCTTGTTCATCCTCAATCAACTTATGCATCCTCACTCTACCCTACCCCACAAACCAGCACTCAATCCCAGCAGCTTATCCCACAAAAATAAGACAGCTATCCATGGCAAGGGGTTTTCATTCCTGACGGGTGTGTTGATGGGTCAGGAAGGGTCAAGAATGAAAACCTGTTTGGAACTGGGTAAGTGCACTAAAAAAAAGGCCTCCAGTTGTGTCAGTGTGAGGCACTTCCGTCAATCTGAGGCCGTATTCCGACTGTGTAGTGGACATACTGTGATGCTTTTTTTTTTTTTTTTTCCTCAAAAAGTATTGCAGCACTTTTGCTGTGATGCTACCGTGACAAGGGTTTGGCAAGGGTGGGGCCTTGGCACACACACAACCAACACTGTACATGCATTTGGACTCTGGACCTAATACATTTAAGAAGTTGGACTTGTCCTTATGCACGTCCTAAAGAAATTTCGGTGATAAAAGCTTTGCAACACTGTCACACACCACCGCACCCCGCCACACCCTACAACACTGCTCTAGGAATCAAAGCCAAACCCATGCTAGCGGGACTTGCCCCCCCGGGACTGGTACCCCCCAGAATGGAAGGGGTTGTGTGTGTTTTGAGTTAGAGAAAAGGAAAAAAAGAAAAAAAGTGGGGGGCTGTTTGGTATGAAGGTGACTACATTATATTTTGCGGTCACACTAAGTAAACTGGCTGGTGAACTGACTTGCCTCAATAGCAACATTGACATTTGTCACATTGCTGGAATAGAAGGGAATAGTATGGACACTGCCGAGATGGTCGCCCCAAAGGACTCCTGAGATTCGGGTGCAGCGCGACCGGGAGCGCTGCGCCCGGCTGTTCTCGCTGGCGGGTGACGGAGAAACAGGCAAGTGCGGATGGCGCATGGCGGATGAGTGACGGGAGTATCGATTGGTGGAGATGCACGAAGGAAGAGGATGCGGCGCGCGGCAATGGAGGGCGATGGGGAATAGCAGTAAACGGAGAGGTGCAATGGAAACAAATACGGATAGGGCATGTGACGGGTGGGGATGGAGGATACATTGCAGGACGCGGGGGCTGGGGGGGGGTGGATGGTTGGCCAAGTTTCGATCCTATGCCGTGAAGATGTTGAGATTTCACCATCGCTGAGAGGTGCTGCATGGAATAAGGCAAAGATGTGGAGAGTTCGTTATCGCCTGCTACTTCGCCTCGTTGTGGGGGTCGTTATCAACCGCCGGGCAATAGTGAATGTTTTGGACACTCGTAAATGTTTTTCTTGATGATACGGGATTTGGGCGAAATTTTGAGAGGGGCAACTGATTGATGTTGGTAATGAGGTTTTCTCTTCCCTTTTTCTTCAATAAGGTAAGTGGGTATGGATGGATGCTTGAACCCCCTATGGTGCCTTGCTAACGGGTTTGGTGAGGTGGAGTCACACCATTATCCTGTTTTTCTTTCGGGAAACGGAAGATGGTCGTTAAAGTCTTCGGTACTAGCGTTGCGTAGAGCCTGTGTGCTAGTAATGGGAGGTGGTTCTCCTCCCCCGTGGATGCTGGGGTAGGGTTTGGGGGGCTGTGGTACGTTAGCGTGTGATGAAGAAAAAGGGAGAGGGATTATTCGGCGAATCGTTGCTCTTATCATTATGTTTTGGAGTAGTCCGGTGGAAGAGTTTGCTTGAGAAGATGATAATACTGATCTGGTTTCTCACGATTAATTGCGTAATGTTCATTTCCCCATGGTTATAAAAGTTCTAATTAGCCTGGTAACATGACTCCTGGAAAGGCGCGAAGCGCTCTTGATGGACTTACAAAAGAATGGTTTACTCACTTAGCAACTCTTCTTCAACAAGGGCGCTACGCGCCGGATAAAGCGACCGACATTGTAAGAGGCCGCTTTATCTTCAAAATAGTCCAAAAAGCTATGCAGGTCATACTGGAGATGATCTACGAAGAGAAATTTATTGATTGCAGTCATGCTTTTCAGCCTGGTAGAGGCTCCGCCGCAGCTCTGACTCTTGCGAGCCTCCATGTAGGAATCAAAAAACACCAAACGTGGGTCATCGAAGGTGACATAACTAACTGCAATTTGTATGTCTGTTGTCTAGTTTGATTGTCGTTTTGGTCTTCTTGATTCGTATGTTTGCTCTGTAGTTTGATCTTTGATTTGGTCTTCCTGCGTTGTACATTTCTGATTTCTGATTCACGGTCTGAGTGACTTCTTAAAACGTTCATCCTCATGATTTACGGTCTGTGTGATTTCCTGAACCCCGGGTTCGGGAAATCAGAGTCGAAAGTCCGAATGGGCATCATAATTGGTTTTTCTATTGTGCTTATCTACTTGGATTTTCAAAGACTTCAAATCGTATATTCGGCCTGACTATGGATTTTCAAAGCCAATTGATTGTATTTTCGGTCTGAGCAATTTGCTCATTAGTGTTTACCGGTAAAAAGTCTTAATGATCTCTCGAATTCCATCTTCAAGTTTTTTGTATTGATGGATTTTCTGATCGCGCTGCTATTCAGTTTTGAGTCGATTTGTTCAGAAGGCTTAGGGGGGAATGGATCTGCTATGTAGTTGGATGGTCGATTTTGGTTGGTAGGTGAGGAGGATTTTGTTGGGACGACTCAGGCCGGTGCTCGAGTTGAGGCTCTGTAACCTGGGTAGGAGCTTGAGGCCTGGGAAGTTATGCCTGTTTGTGTGGCATAACCAGTGGGTTCGACGAAGTCATTGCCGGGGGTGTTCCCCTGTAATTGTGGGGCTTTATGACTTTTGAGGAGCGCTGGGTCTAGGATTTTATTACCATTTCTGAAATGCCAGACAAAATGTTCCTCACTCGCCACATTGGCATTAACCCAGACGCACGCCCTGCTGGACAACACGCACGACGATACAATAAACCCGAAGGCCTCAAAGAACTGTGCGTGCTTATGCACGACCAGCCTGTCAACCGAGAAATCACAATCCACAAACGTGGCGGAGGAGTTGTTCCAATTGCTGATACAAACCGTGTTTTCGATCCTCTTCATTACATTCTCCTCTTCCCTGAAGGCGAGGATGTATGGACACCTGATTTTGATACTGACGATGAAGAAAACGCACCCTCAATTACTGCACGAGAATTCTATGCTTTCCACCTATACACACGTCCTACCGAAAGAACAACTTTTTTCCGTGCCTCTCGACTTTTTTAAGAGTATGTCTGTACGGCATTTGCCAAAATTGAAAACGGCCGCCTTTTATATAACCGTTTGCATCAAACAAAAATTTGTGCTGACCTCTACCAAAACTTACGCGACCAAGTTATGCAATATGACAACGCAGAAAATGTTGGTTAACGAATTATTCTCCCTGGAACATTCACCGGCGGCCCCCGTGATATGCAACATCGATACCAAGATGCAATGGCGACCGTTCAAGAATACGGAGCGCCGGACCTTTTCCTCACTTTCACATGCAATCCTCATTGACCCGAAATCGAAAGTGGACTTTTCGCAAATCAACAACCGGCAGACCGACCCGACCTCCTCGCACACGTCTTCAAAGGCTACTTGCGACAATTATTTCATGATATACACTCGACTCACATATTCGAAGTCACTACTACATACACATATGTCATCGAATTTCAAAAACGCGGATTACCGCATGCACACATTATAGTAATGCTCAAACAAGATCAAAAACTGCTGACGCCTGAACAAATTGACTCCGTCGTGTCCGCCGAACTTCCAACAAATCCGACACTACAAGAACTCGTCCTCACCCACATGATTCACAAACCCTGTGGCATACATAACATGCATGCATCCTGTATGCACAACGACCGCTGCACACGCTTTTTCCCTAAACAATTCTTTGAACGAACAACATGGAACGAGGAAACAGGATACCCTATCTACCGACGCCTCGCGCCTGACGATGACGGACTATCATTGCTTCGCGGTGACATTGAACTCGACAACTCATGGGTTGTCCCTTACAATCCTTACCTCCTCCTTCGATATCGAACTCATTTGAATGTTGAAATCTGCGTATCAACGGCTGCATGTCGATACATGTTTGAATACATCATCAAAGGCTCCGACAGAGCAATGGCTGTTGAGGCAATAAACACAGAGGATGAAATCCAAACATATCAAGACATGCGAACCATTGGTGCCGCTGAATCTTGCTGACGCATTTTCGATTTCGCTATGTGTGATCGCTATCCTGCTATATCGCCACTGCCTGTTCATGCCGAAAACCGCCAACGAATTTACTTTCGTCAGCAACAGGCTCGCCGAATAGCGCGTGCACCGCCGCCCGAAACTGAACTTACAACTTGGTTTAAATGGAATATCGCCCACCTTCACAACGCTGATGACAATAAACCCCTGTACAAAGACATGAGTCAACGCTTCCGCTTCGACAAAAATACAAAACAATGGATTCCTCGACAACACGCAGCCAACACAATTGGCCGAATACACACAATCCATCCAAATGCAGGCGACACATTCTACCTCCGAATACTACTTCTATCACCACACTCTCGTGGGGCAACGAGCTTTAAACATTTTCGAACTGTCGCTGGAGAAATTCACCCAACATATCAATCCACATGCAAGACCCTTGGCCTTCTCAACGACAAAACACAATTTGATGGTGTCTTGCAAGATGCGATCCTTACCTCCTCCTCGTCAATGGTTCGTAACCTCTTCGTCCACATAATCCTCCACTGCGCTATAAGTGATCCCAATGAATTCTTTGAAACCCACTGACAACAAATAACTGACGACTTCCACAGAAACCTTTCCGATGTCCAAGTTTTGCCTTCAATTATCAAAGCAATGCTTCTCCTTGACATCGAAAACCGATTGCAAAAAGAGGGCAAAGAACTTGCAGACGTTGGTCTCACACCCCCGCTGCCACCCGATAGAGAGCAAGCCAACAACCTCTCCGAAAGATCACGACACTGAGACATACCGCGCCTCATCGACGACGAAATCTCATACGACAAACATCACCTCCAACACACGCTCGACAACAACCTCCCACGTTTAACTCCCTCTCAATACATAATCTTCCAACGTGTTATTCACGCTGCAGAAAATAACGAGTCACTTTGCCTTTTTGTGGACGCACCTGCTGGCAGCAGTAAAACATTTTGCTTCAACACAATTCTCGCACATCTTCGCATTCATGACCGCATTGCCCTCGCTGTCGCATCGAGTGGTATTGCAGCCACCTTACTTCACGGTGGACGAACATTTCGCTCGCGATTCAAAGCCCCGTTCAACCCGTTCGCTACTTCCACCTTGGATATCCCCAAACAATCTGCACTCGCCGATCTCATCTGTTTGACCACTATTATCCTGTGGGATGAAGCACCGATGACACATAAATTTCACATTGAATCACTAGATCGAACCTTGCAAGACATTTGCTCATCTACACTCCCTTTCAGCAGCAAAATCATTGTTCTCGGTGGTGATTTTCGCCAAATCCTCCCTGTCGTTACCAAAGCTACATGTGCGCACACGGTAGACGCATGCATTAAATTGTCGCCATTATGGTGCCACTTTGAAACCATGCACTTGTCTGAAAACATGCGTGTGCTCACACAAATCAACACCGCTGATGGACAAAATTATGCACAATGGCTCTTAGCGCTTAGCACCGGCAACCTCGACCACCCTGACGACACGCCTCACAACACTATCTCTTTTGCCCCCTGACTTATACCTCCATGGCAGCACTTCGGTGCTCATTGATTGGACATTTCCTGATCTCCAAAACAATTTATGAAACCCCGAATGGCTGGCTCAGCGCCTCATCTTGGCCCCAAAAAACAAAACTGTCTTGACATTAAACAACATCATCCTCGATTCTTTTCCTGGCGACATCATCACATCCCTCAGCGCGGACTCGCTCCTTTCCAATGAGGAGTTCCCGGACATTCCCGTTGACACTCTCAACACCCTGGACCTTCCATCGTTTCCCCCCCACATCCTCCGCATGAAAAAACATGCTCCCGTTATTGTTTTGCACAATATTGCAATGTGAAATAACCCGTGCAACGGAACACGACTAATTGTTGACTCGCTCACAAATAGTAGAGTCAAAATAGACTCCTCCACGGCGGCACCCTCCCTTCCCTTGAACCGGTTCTTCTCCCACGTATATTGCTCGCGGTCACTCATGCTACATCCCTCTTCCCGTGGCAAAGACGCCAGTTCCCCATTCGCCCTACTTTTGCCATCACTATCAACAAATCTCAGGTTCAATCCGTCAAACATGCTGGCATTTATCTTCACCAGCCGCCATTCGCACATGGTCAACTTTACGTCGCTGCGTTCAGAGTCGGTGACCCTGCACACATACGGTTCGCTCTTCCTTCTCCATCCCGCCATACGACTAATATTATCTACAAGGAAATCCTCATATAAAAACACCCTCTGCATCTCTTACACAGCGCTCCACCCACACAACTGCCTCACATTTTTCCCCTTCACCCTCCTCCAAAGACCTGCATCAACAACTTCATGCTTTCCACTCTTGCACCTCCACATATCATATGTTGCAACTACTGTATCAAGCCAACAACAACTCTTCAACGATCTTGCTGCGAACTCATCATCGACGACTTCCAAGGACTGCTCCAAACTTCAGGTACAAAAACTGCTCCCGCTACAAACCCCCTCACTAAACCTGCATCCTCACCTTCTTACATGCACCCTCTCCCATCACAACCAATAACTTCAACTTCAAATCCCCGACTTTCTCTATTACCCTTCCCCTTTTTCCTTATATTTTTCTACTCCTCTTCGTCACCGCCCTCCACACATAACTTCTAACTCTCTTTTCACTTCTATCTTTCTATTGCAAGTTCTGAAGAAAATTCCCCTGCCACCAAAAAATCAAGAACTTCGGCGTCGACTCCAGCTACAAAAGACATACAATCCTCACTTGCTGCTTCGGCATCGACTACGGCTACACAAGACATACAATCCTCACAAGCTACTTCGTCACAAGCCACAACTTCCACCTCGTCAACTCACCTTCCCGTTCTTGAACTTGATGACACAATACTTAGTCAAATTCCTTTGCCATCTTTTGAACCCGCCTCATCACAACTCCTACCTTCCGCCGCTCCAACCACCCAACACCCCTCGCCAATGCAGTCCTCGCTCTCACAACCAACCTTGCCACAACATCCTAGATGGGATTCGTGGCTTGCTCTCATCAACAAAGACAACATTGAAGACATAATTCAGCAAATTCTATGGGAGGGTTTTCTCATCACCGACCACGCAGCCTTCTCACCTCACATTTACGACTTCTTCGACGTTTACAAAGACAACCGCCTCCGTTCTCTTCGTCGCCCTGACCCATCACCCGACCTCAACATCCAATACGCACGCGCAAAAACTTTCTTGCTTAAAATCATCAATGATGATTACAGCAATACGCCTTTACCCCGCACCCCGCGCGCCCAATATCAATACGAACGTATTACTGCTGCCCACCATAAATCTTATTTCATCCGCTCTGCACCGCCACCCCGATTGCCACTTCTCCAGCCTCACACCGTGTATGACCCCGACCCGCTTTGGTGGCTCGCACTCGAACCCGGGGGTGCTACATACGCAACAACACTCATCCACGACCTTCTTTACTCCCACAATACACTCAGCATCTACAACATTCCCCACCCTCCACGTACATGGGATTACCTGAATGACCTCATCCTTCTCCACCACCGTGCTATGCAAAATCCCCTACCGCTATTCCCTACCTTCAGAACAAACATTATCCGCCGTGCTCTTACATACCTCCGTGCCTAAAATCCCTTCCCCCGCCGCTGATCCCTCTGCTGTTTGTCCACGTGCAGCGACGACACAAATTGACTTCAACATACAATTTTGTGGGTCACAATTTTTGTATCCTTCGTTTATGCCGGCATGCTTTCTTTCGCTCTTTCTCTTTGTTTTCCTTTTTCCATCTCCTTTTGCCGCAGCGTCGCTGCGGCGGGTCCACTTGTACAAAGAAAAAAAAAAAAAAAGAATCTCGGCTGTTTTTTATGCGACTCCACGTGAGAAACAGGGAGCATTCAAGTGCCTGCCACGAAAGCCTTAGGACGATTTGGGCCATTCCTCGAAAAGCACTTTACGAAGTGTATCTTGGCCTGCTACGCATGAATCTGAAGGTAATCTCATAGAGTCATAGTATGCCACTGTTCCCCTTTTTTTTTTCTTTTTCTTACAAGTAAACAGAAAAACAAGAATCTTGTCACTGCCCGTAAGGAACAGGGAGCACTCAAGTGCCCGCCGCCACAGGAACATCGGCCCAGAACTACTGTGCTCCATCTATTGGTGGGCAGCAGCACCTGCTGGAAAACGGGTCCAGCGTCCCTGAACAACGCAACATTGGCTAATCAGAGTAATCTCAGACGACCCCTCAGGGGAAAATCTGGGAAGAACTATTCCGCCGGGTGTTCTCTCGGACCCCACAGCCTCTGGAAAAGTGTCTGGAAGTTTTTTTTTTTCTATTTGCCAGACCCCACCGCCCAGAAAAGTGGCGCCTGGAAAAGAGAAATGTGAGTTTCCAAGTCCTTTTCCGGCCGGAAAACGGTCGATCCACGTCAGCCTTGTCGAAATTTTGTGGCAAACGCAAGGGGTAGGGGGGGGCATCCCCCTACGTCTTCCAGACTTGGAAGATCGCACAGGTCCATTTTGCTTCCGCACGACGCTACCTAGCCGAAGGTCGGACAAGCGGACGGACGAAGCCGTTGTCACACGATCGGGGCGGGACAAACGGGACAGGTACCATGGAACCACGGTCTACGAAACGTTGGTCAGTGGCCGAATTTGAAATTCGAAATTTCGAATACCCTGGGGTGCGTCCGCGGTGCCTTCACGGGCAAACACGAAGTTGTTTACAGTGAACAGACATCGCGCACATGCATGCCATGCATGGCAATCCCATGTAGTTGTCTATCACGTCCTCTATCCGCGTGCGCGTGGCCGTCCTCCATAGCCCTGGCTACGCTCCTTCGACGTGCTCCGCGCCGTCTTTCCCTATGTTTGGGGTCGGCAGAGTTCTCCAAGTCCCGTGCTTGTTCGGTGTTGCTCGCCGAAGCATGCGAGAACGGCCGTTAGGTACGGTGGCCAGGGGTTCGTATTGTCAGCGGTCGCACTCGTCGTCCTTGACTTCCTCGCAGCGCATAGCACGCCAAGGCAATCAGGACTCCATCAACCGACGCCTGTCGTGCTCGCCAGCGTATCGCCATACCTCAACGGTCGGCGCTGTAGCTAGGGTCCGTGTTCCTCCTCTGCCCGTTTGGCCGAATCCGCATCCGTGGTTGTCGGCAAATGTGAGTGGCCAAACAGGGCGAGGAACGGTGGCCGTTCATCCACAGGTAATCAGCAGACACCGGCAGCCTACCGCCATCCCTTCAGGCGCCCCGTCATCTCCTGCGGTGGAAGACCGGCTTTGGCAGTTCACCTCTACGTGCAGCGGAGCAGGTGCACAGCCGCATGTGATCATCGTTTGTTGTGGGGGGCACGTACAACATTTCCTGTTGTGTGCAGCGCTCGCTTTTTTTATCGCGATAGTTGTGTATTGTTTTTTGTGATCGCTGTCGCTCTTCTCTGCGTTGCCGCCGTCCTCATCACGTACGTTCTCGCAAGGCGGAGGCTTTGAGAGGGACCTGCACATCCTGTGCACCGTCGACGGACTTCTCACCATGGAAGGCCGCAGATTCACAGTCGAGCTCATGGCCGGTTATGAGGGGGCGATGAGCATAGAGGATGCGAGACTGGAGGACATGAGAGGTGTGGTGCGCGGTGGCGGTCCCGGGTTCCCTGGATGGAGTCAAGATTGTGCCAGGAACTCGCCGACGGAGAGAGGAGTCGGCCAACGAGTAGACGGGCATCCGTGGACGTTTGGTGGGATGGACAGGCCTGGTACTGGCGGGGGGCAGCAAGGGTTTTATGGCGTGGATTTGACCCCGCCAGGTGGCAATCTGCAAGGAGGGGTGCCACGTGGCGGTGTAGGGGACGGGTACGGCGAAGAGGCTGTCCATCACACTTTGAGGGTGGATGCCAGCTTCCCACAGTTCGACGTCAATTCACAAGGGTGTGGTGCATGGGGAGGAGGACAGCCGCGGCGCCGATCGCTCGAAGTGCAGCACACGCCATACATTGCACACCAACCTCGGCTGTCGATGGCAGATCGGCAGCGTGGCCATCCTGCTGACAATTTCGACCGCCAAATGACGCACCTTCGTCGTGGTCAGCAACCGCCATGCACACCTGGCAATGCGCCGACAGGAGGAAGAGTTGACGACTTGTCTCGGCACGGCCCATGGCGTCCGCATCGGGGCATTCCGGGATGTGGGATGGAATGCCGTCACTGATGGGATCATCCATCGGAGGTGGGTCACGACAGATGACCGGGGATGTTGGGGGGTCTAATCCTATGCGACATACAGTGTGTGGCGAACCACACCTCCCATCACCACCTGTCCCCCGGCCTGTCACGACAGACGAGGGGGGTTCTTCTCGCACTTTCCCTAACAACGAAGGACCGACATCAGGTGGTGCTTCCACTGATGGGCCGACTGTCTTGAGCGAGGAGACGAACACACTAAGTGGCAGGCAACGGGCCCGCAAAGCGCCTCATCCGAAAACAGCGAAAAAACACACACCTTGGTCCTTGGAGGAACGCATGCACCCTGCGAAGATCTGCGGGGAGGACAATGCTTTGATGGCAGGCGCAAACAGTCCTCACAGGCACATGACACGGGGGAAAAGGTACGAGTGGATCAGCGACCGCATGCATGATGCGGTATACAACCGGACACCTGAGGACTGCAGGAAGAAGTGGACAAAGATGAAGGACACCGTGAACCTCATCTCCGACAAGTGTGACCGATCTGAGCAGGCTGGGTACTACAACATGACTGCAGATGAAAGGTGGGACAAGGGGGTTCCGCTTACCTTCGAACGCTCTCTGTGGGACGCCATGGAATGGTGGAGGGTGAAGGCTTCATTCAAAGGCTACCACACCCTTGCATCGGAGGAGATGGATGTACCTTAGTGGGGGGGGGTGAATGAAGGGGCAGGCGGGCCCGATCGTGCAGGCGAGGCGACATCTGAAGGTGGCGGTAGTGATGCTTCGGATAACAGTGCGAAGACATGGCGAACATCGGCGGGCAGGGTTCGTGGAGACGGTTTGCCGGCGACGGCGGGGATGAGGGTGATCATGGAGGAATCGACGAGGGCTCTCGTGGATGGGCTGGATAGAGCCTCCGGGACGCTGGCACGTGCGACGACAGAAGGGGCTTCGATGCTCTCCTCCCAGGTTGGCGACATCGCACAACAGATAGGCGCTGTTGCCGGGGCTATGCAGGAAGGGAACGCCATTATGGCCAACCTTGTGGCGGTTATGGCGTCTAGGTGCACAGCCTCGCTACGGCCCACATGATGAACAGCGGGGATGTAGATGCAGAGCCGACATAATCGGCGTATTGTCGCGTGGCATTTCTTTGGGTGGATTTGCAAATGTCATCCCCTCTCTTCATTTTTTTATTTTTTGTTTTTTTTTTGTTTGTTGTCTGTGTTTTTTTTTTTTGTGGTACGCCCGGAGCTTATGTGGTTGACAGGACCTTTTTGTAGGATCGTAACTTGAGCGGTGGCAGGACCTCGCCACATGTATGTGCAAACGCCTCCCGGTGTGTGTGTGCATCAGACCTTTTTTATATATCAGAGCGGGCAGGGCGGTGGAGGCACGTATATATATATCAGAGCGGGCAGGGCGGTGGAGGCACGTATATATATATATATAGGGTTACCAGCCCATACATACGGAGGCCCCCGGGCGGACCTCCGTACGTTCGGGCGTTCGGGGTCCCGTACGGGGTCCGAGCCCGACGGCGTTCGGCCCCCGCCAAAATTTATTCCGGGGCCTAAAAATAATTTTTGCTTTCTAAATTTTTTTAAATGAGTTCTCTATGACGTGAGGTATATGCCTATAAAGTTTCACGTCATTTGGCTAAGCCAACAAAAAATTAAAAATCGCCAAAGATGGCAGTGTCAAAACGTGCTCGCCCACGTTTTTTTTCACTTTTAACTTTTTGTTTCCACTTCAGTTCGGGGTCTAAACAATTTTATTATTTTTTTAAACTGTTTTAGTGGGTTTTGTATTATGTGAAGTACACATCTGTAAATTTTCAGGGCATTTAGCTATGCCAAAAAAAAAAGAAAAATCGCCAAAGATGGCGGTGTCGAAAACATGCTCGCGCACTCACTAAATTTAATTCTCTTTTTATTTTTATTTATTTTTTATTATTAGTATTTGTTCTGTGTGTTTTATTTTTATTTAAAATTTTGTAACGAACTCGGATGTTATGCTCAGGCAACTCTTGTTTAATTTATTTTTCTCCATAACATATCTTTTTTTCATATTTTTTTGATGTGTTTTTTTTTTTTTTTTTTTGGGTCCGCGTTCGGCCCGAACGGCCGAACGCATTGCCAAGGGGTCCCATACGTTCGGGCGTTCGCCCCGTCCCGAACGCCGGTTACCCTGTATATATATATATATAAATATATATATATATATATATATATCGTCACAAAGATATATATATAAACAGTTTGTCACAGCCCCTCGTTTGTTGTCCTCTTCTTTCTCTCTGCCTACAGTTTACCGGGCAGTTCTATTTGACGATATATACTACGACTTCGCTAGCTTCCTGCTACGGTTTTCTCCGGTCAGGTCCAGCGGCAGTGGTCGGGGCCGTCACTACGCGGCCATGCTGTGCCTCTAGTGCCAGCGGCGTGTCTGGAGTGTATTTTTTGGTTGTGACAGACCTTTCTTTGTTTCGTGGGTGTTTTGCTGGCTTGTGATGGGGTGTGAACCGACAGTCTGTAGAGTTTTCCATCTGGTGTGGGTGAGTGATAGTCTACTTTGATTTAGGTTAAGGTGGATTATCACTTACAGTGTAATCAGTGAGGGAATTCTACAGACTGTTGAGGGTTCAGCCTCCTGATGAGTCGGAAACTCCGACGAAACAGTTTGTCACAGCCCCTCGTTTGTTGTCCTCTTCTCCCTCTCTGCCTACGGTTTACCGGGCAGTTCTATTTGACGATATATGTATATATATATATATCGTCAAATAGAATATATATATCGTCACAAACAGAACTGCCCGGTAAACCATAGGCAG
>BFEA01000069.1:1738946-1749433 GCA_003427395.1 Chara braunii | reverse complement strand
ACATTGTCCAGAAAGAAAAGCGAGCAGGAAAAAAAAAAAAAAAAAAGTGCTGATATCGACTCTTGGTTTTGAACGAAATTTCTTCTTTTTCACCCTTTGTATGAACCTTTTTTTGGTTCTCGTTTTTTGGTGTTCGCATGAACCTCAAACCCCCGCGGGGACAAGTACAAACAAAAAAAAAAAAAAAAAAAAAAAAACACCATACACAAAAACGAAAGAGGTCATTCGGGACGTCTGTTAAAATTGGAACGATACAGAGAAGGGTAGATTAGCATGGCCCCTGCGCTTTAAAGGATGACACACATAAATCGAGAAAACGAAAGAGCGCATCAGACCCCGCCGCCAGGATGGTTAAGGTGAAAAAGACAAACGTTAATGGGAAGGGAGAGGGAGAGGGGGGAGCGGAGATCAGAAGGAAGATAATGAATGCGGCAAGCTGGTACTCAGACAGACACCCTCCAACACATAATGGCACAACGCGCAAAATATACATAGGGCCTCGCTGCACTACTCTCGACATGCACAGAAGACAAAAATCATGGCGGTGTATCTTTCCATGTTCTAGCCGAAGATCCACTCTCATTTTGCACATTTCCAGAGTAGTGGAGCGAGTCCCATGCACACAAAAGAAAGGAGGAAAAATTAAGACCAAAATGGCCAACGCGCAAGGACGACACGCATAAATCGAGAAAAAAAAAAGAAAACCTTTCCCGCTACGAAGACCGAAAAAAAAGGGGAAAAAAAAAAAAAGAGCAAGGACATGAGGGCAGTCATCCTGATCCGCTAAGAAGAAGAAGAGGCGGCAAGGCACATAATGTCACAACGCGCAAAATAGACATAAAGACAGCGAAAAGGAAGAAAAAATCATACCAAAACAATGACAACCGCCCAAGGACGACACGCATAAATCGAGGAAGGCAACGATACCATTCCCGGAACAAAGACCAAAAAAAAAAAAAAAAAGCCCAGTACAAAGACCCAGAAGAGCAAAAAAAAAGAAAAAAGGGAGCAGAAAATAAGGAGGATAGTCATCGTGACCGGCTAACCTGAGAGGCGTCAAGAAGGCAAAACGAAAATGAAGCTCGCGCAATAAGCCCTTACAAGTTACAACACCCTGAGACGCAGAGGCCATAGCCTCCGAGCAATGTCTGTTTTTTTCTGAATAAACAGATCACATGCGCATTGCGCAACATCAAAAGAAACCAAAAAAAAAGAAGAAGAAGAAAAGATCATACACATTGTCACATCCAATTAGCCATTTCATAAAAGGGGGCAGCATTATGAGTTCCTCGTACAAGTACCTCTTCTGCAGTGGAACGGGGGAATTCATGAACGCGAGGTGTACCAGACCAAAAAAAAAAAAAAAAAAAAGGTCGAATACCAGACAAGACGTAACAAGGAATGCAAGAAGCAACACCACGTCTTCTCCGTAAAGCGCAGAGGCCATGTCTTCCAAAAGCAATGTCTGTTTTCTGATAAGCAGATCATGTGCATATAAAAAAGGAAAATGAAGGAGGAAACGCCACCATACAGAGTGCCACATATAAACATATAGTCAGCCATCTCATGAAAGGGGGGGCAGCATGATGAATTCCTCGTACAAGTAGGGCTTCTGGAGCCGAACGAGGAGATCGTGAGCGCGAGGTGTAGGTCGGATAACCGACCAGACGCGCCACGGCAGGCACAAAAAGGAAAGCACAATTATGTCTTCTCTCTGTATTTACGTTACTTACTAACGTTCTTACTACCGCCATCGTCGTGGGAGTCTAGATCTACATACAGACTCAATCTTCCTTCCCTCTTCCTGTCCCATCCTTTCCACATCAGCAGCTATTCCATCCAATAGGTGATCCTAACACACCCGAAGCGCACTACAAACTCGACCTTCCTTCCGTCTTTCTGTAACACATCCTTTGCTCATCAGCAGCTACTTCTTAAGTGCTAAACATGTCAACTTCTGATCTTTAACCATATCAGCTTCCATCTTTATCAAAGTCAGCTCCGCTATTCCAGTTCAACGTTATAGCTGCTTTATCCCTGTCCGCATCAGCTGCGCAGGCTCTATCCCCCCACGTCAGTTTCCCTCCGTGGGTACAAAACAACAACTGCTGCCTCCCGCCCATCCATATCAACATGGCATCATTTGCTTCTGCATTCACATGACAGGCACGTTTTTTTTTTGTTTTTTTTTTTTCAGGCACACTATTTCCATCTGCAGGTGCCAAAGATTACATACGTAAAACTACATTGAAAAATACTCACCATCTTCAACAACAACGGCCATGAGAACGAGAACCTCCTCTCATCGCAAAACTTTCATCTTCATCTGCTGAAGTTGCCTTGGACGATCTCACCGCATACATCCTTTTCCTGTTTCACCTCCTGGAAAAGGGGAACACTTCTGTGTCCTCTCTTTCTTCGCCATCTTCTTCTTCGTTGTCTTCGTCGTCATCAACTCGAAAACTCCGCCGCCTTTCCCCTTCATCATCGTTTTTTCGCGTTCTTCAAAACGATCAGTTTTTCTTATTTAAAAAAAAAAAAAAAAAAACGGTTTTCCTGTCTTGAAAGAGGACAACCTAAATGTCCGTCCACTGCTATCGACTGTTCTCCGTCATCCGGATCCCGACTGCCGCGTCCGCCTTTTACGTTTCCCTCTACAATTATTTTCCCCCATCCAACGTTATCCTCCTCTCCTCCTCCTCCTCTCCTCTCCTCTCCTCTCCTCTCCTCTGCTTCCGTCGCCTTCCTTCCCTACCCATTTATGATGGGCACTTTGGTTAGGCTTTTCACTTATTCATCATCATCTTACTCGGTTGCACTTCTTCTCCCACCTCTCTCTCCTCCTTCCCTCCCCCCTCTCCCCTCTCCCTCCGCGCCCTCCTCTTCGTTCCATACGATTAACATACCGACCTTTTTGTTATCCTCCATTGATTCTCCACGTTACTCGCAGATTACCATCCCCGTCCTCGAGTCCTCTAATGACGACATTTTGCGTTGTCGTCAACGAGATTCCCCCAGCGCCGCCTTCCTTGAACGTGTCACGTCAACGAGAAAAAAAATCACGCACTCAGATCCAACGGCCATCGCCGCCTCCTGTTCGGACACTCAGCATGGAGAACCCCGTTCCCCCTTCCCCCTTTCCCTCCGCCTCCCCTCCCCCTCCGCCTCCTTTCCCCTTCCTCTTCCTCTCTTCTACTTCTGACTCTTTGATTTAGTCAAGACTGGCTTTAAACTTCTTGAAAATGGTCGACCCTCCCTTTCTGAACGGCAGCTTGATCGCACCGAATCGCGACTCTACGCTGACCGTACCCTCCAGTCGGTATCCCGACTCAGCACCGCTGACTATATCCCACACCGCCCGTCCCAGATCCTTCGGTCTGAACGTGAACGGGATCGTCAGCCTCGTCACACCCTTCTCCTCCACTCCGATCGGTTTCTCCATCTTCCCCTCGGAGATCAGATCATCCGTAAGATAGAGTCTGTAATCGAACGACTTAATGTTCATCGTAAAGGCGTTAAGGTTTTCAAGCTTCACGTAAGCTACCGCCTTCGTCTCCGTAAAGGACAGATCTACCCAATCGAGTTCGTCCAAGTCCACGTCGGGAATCGCCGGGATCGGGAAGTCGCCATCGTGATCGATCGGGATCTCGATGCGTCCAATCACCGGCAGATCGACGAGAAACGTGGCGCTCATCAGATACCGAACAACAGATCCCGGTTTCAAATCCGAGAAAGTGTCCGTTACGTCCTTAAACACGACATGGACTCCAATATCTACAATCTTCGAGTCGTGCATGCCCAACGTGCCGGCATCCGGAATACTACCCTTTACAAACTCTCTATCGTTAATTACCACTTTATAGACAACGTCAGTGAGAGGTATGACGATGGGATTGGGGTTAGTGACCTTGACTTGGAAGATGAGCTTAGCCTCTGTAGTAGAGAGCTCAGAGATGCGGAGTCCGTGAAGATCAGCGGAGGGTTTGCCGAAACTGAGAGCGCTGCCGACTTTTTTGAGGACATTGCCCACTCCAGCTGCCGACTCAGAAAGTCCATCGCCAAGAACTTTCTCCTTCAGTTTCCACTTCAGCAGCTTCGCGCCCAAATCATCCGCCTGGAAAATCACGACCACGCCGACGGCGATGACCGCCACCAGCACCGCCGCGCTCACCTTCGCACACAGCGCCGACATCGTCGCTCCTCGACCAAGGACCCACTTGCACGGATCACGAGAATCTGGCCGTTGATCTTTGCTATCTACGGTCAATATCGCTTAATTCGTGTAAGTGGGACCTAGCCCCTCGTCTACCTTCACGTCTTCACGTCTGACGTGGCAAACATTTCCCCAAAAAAACCCGCGCCAACTCCTCGCCGCCAACTGCTGGCGAATTCGATTCGAAAATGCGCCTTCGCTCTTCTCTTTCCCGCCAATGCTCCTAAGGTTGAATGCGGCGGCAAATGTTTTTTAGAAGCTCCTCGCCAACTCTGCCCAAATAAATGCCTTTGCTTTCCCGCCAATGTTTTTCCCGCCAATGTCCTATCTCTCGGTTCCAAAGCCCCTGCCAACTCCCGACTCGTCGCACGAGAGTTTACTTTCCCGCGCCGCCAATGATTCCCTCACAAATGCCGAAATGTTTCCAAACCCCCCCGCCACGAAATGCCGCCGAAAAGCATTTGTTTTCCCGCCAATGCCCTTCGTCGACTCCCGCCTCGTCGCACGAGAGTTTACTTTCCCGCCGCCAACGATTCCCTCACAAATGCCGAAAATGTTTCCAAGCCCCCCGCCACGAAATGCCACCAAAAATCATTTGTTTTCCCGCCAATGACCTTCGTCGACGTGTCTCAGTTCCCGCCCAAGGCAAGGAACCCTTCTCCGCTTCATAATCTTCTGTTTCCCGTCGAAATTAAATCAACACCTCCCTTCCTCCCCTTCCTCCCCTCCCTACACTCACTCACTGCCCCCGTCCCTCTACTCACTCGCTGCCTTCAGCGGTGTCCTCCTTGCCGAAAACCTTGGAGGAGGGAAAGTCCAGAGTCCGACCATCCAGTGGCGGAGAGAGGCGCAACTCCGCACCGCGATTGCGCAGCTATGCTACCGCATCGCCAATCGACATTATCAAGAAATCGGCGGCCCGCACAGCGACTCCCACGTCAGCCTGCTCAGCTCCGTATGCCCTCGAGAAAGGCGCCCCTTCCACCGATCGCTTGCGCCCAGCAAAGCGGAGCAGGACGGGATATCGACGCGCAGAGCGACCCCCGAGGACGAGCACTACGTAGCCGCCCGTGCCCCCTTTCCGCCACACTACTGCGCTGCCAGTGCGGAGGGGGTTTGCGGCGTCCGCAACAGCCGCGATCAATGATCGAACCGACTATTCCCCCTCCTCCCGCTGCCGCCTTCCTCAATCCGCACACACACGAGATTGCTTTCACCTTCCCGCATCCCACCTATCAATTATCGAGCCTCGCTACACCGCAACGCATTCTGAACGCATCTGGACCTCTTATCGGTTCAAGTCCAGTCGAAATGTTCGATCAGTTCGAATGTATCTGGGTCAAAAGTAGTCCATATACGTTGCCGGATGGTGAGCAGCGGAGCGAGGCTCGTCGATATTGAACGCTTGCCCATCCTCCCCTCCCGCAACGCAGATACCCGCCACGCCAGCCGTGCTGCACCTATTTTGTCGGTTTCCCCCGATGGATCGGCAAGCGCGTTACGCGCCTGGCTTGTAAATGAAGCGATGGGCGACATGAGACCACTGTCCCCTCGCAGCTCCGGTTTTGTACCTCGACTCGTTGCCTATCTCCAAGGACCTCGCCGCACCACTGTCCCCTACGAACATCAGCAGACTCTGCATTACGATATTCAGCTGATCTTCTCCGCAGGTTCGAACGCACGACCTGTGGACTAACAGTTGCATGTGTGAACCTTTCAGCCGCGTGGGCTGTGGACCATACAGCCCGTCTTGATTTGTGTGTGTCATCCTTGCGGAGGGGCCATGCTAATCTTCTCTGTATCGTTCCAATTTTAACGGATGTCCCGAAGGGACCATTCAGCCCGTCTTTCTCCGACGGTGGCCCACTTCTCAGTCCACGGCCCTTTGTCAACCGACTGTCGCCCACTTTTCAATCCGCTCGCCTCCGCCGCCCCCTGCCCTGGCCTTCCAGCGTCGCCCGTATCTTTCACCAAATGCGAAAACGACAGAAACTATGACGCCCGTATCTTTCCAAGGATTGTGGACTAAGTTCTCTCAGTTTACTTCTTCTTTTTTTTTTTCAGTTTACAAATTTGGTGCGTGGTGCGGCGAGGTCCTTGGAGATAGGCAATGAGCAGAGTCTGCTGATGTTCGTAGGGGAGGGGACCTGAGGGGAGGCACAGGGTCCTGTTGGCATAGTCCCTGATGCTACCGGCTGTCCCCTACCGTCTTAACCCGAAAACAACGTACGTACGTTGTATACGAATACAACGTACCTGATACGTTGTATTCGAATACAACGTACGTACGTTGTATACGAATACAACGTACCAGGTACGTTGTATTCGAATACAACGTACGTACGTTGTACAACGAATATTGGGGTACAACTTTTCCAGGGCAAAGATACGAAAAATTTAAAAAATTAGTAAAAGAAAAAATATGAAAAATAAGAAAAATGAAAGAGGGGGAGCATGGTATCTGGCTGTGTCGGGAGGTCCCTGGTATCTGGGTTGCTGTCTGTCGGGGCGAGGTCTGTCTGTCGGGGCAACACTCAGTCCACATACAGAAGTAAGTGGAGATGTTATTTTTCCTTTGTAGCGGGCTTCTTTTTTTTTTCGAGGGTACGTTTTATTCGAGGGTACGTTGTATTCGAGGGTACGTTCTATTCGAAAAAAACGGCGCGATTTCTTAGAGGCCATTTTTCAGAGGTAAGTTGAATACAACATACGTACGTTGTTTTCGGGTTAAGACGGTAGCCGGTATCGCCCACCTGCAGGTCGGGAGCAGCCCCCGCATGTTCTCTCGTGAACACGGTTCTGGCTGCAACGGGGTTCCCCCTATTTCTACAATTAGGAATAGTGGTAGGTAGGTAGTGTCAGGTGGACTGTGTGAATCCTCTGGATACCCCTGATCGGTATTAGGGGGGTCTATGACCAACACGGGTGTGAGTGTGAGCGCGAATGGGTTGTGTGCGGTGTGTGGGAGAGTGTTGGCCATAACCTCTACTGCTACTCGATGAAGAGTGGGGGACGATGAGAAAGCGAGGCACAGCTACTGGCAGGTCTCGGTCTTTGTGTTAGCCAGACCCCCACTGGCGG
This sequence comes from Chara braunii, assembly GCA_003427395.1. Classification (NCBI taxonomy): domain Eukaryota; kingdom Viridiplantae; phylum Streptophyta; class Charophyceae; order Charales; family Characeae; genus Chara; species Chara braunii. Next base: position 1,742,139 of record BFEA01000069.1, on the reverse strand, counting down.
CCCCAACCCTATACCCTAACCATTAGGGGCAAGGGGCAACATGAAATATCCCTTTCACAGAGAGAGGAAAACTATGCTTGCAGGGGTCTTCTCTAGATAGTCTTAGGGTAGGTAGTGGAAGGTAAAMAAAAACAGAAGTTGAGAGAAGAATATAGACAGTTGTGATCACCCCAWAAAAAAAAAAAAAAAAAAAAAAAAAAGAGAGAGAGAGAGAGAGGAAAAAAAAGAAAAGAAAAAAAAAGGCGATGGCCTTGAGGTATTATCATCGGATTAACGACCCCAGGTAAATTCAATGTTGTGTCTAGTCTGACACCGGGGGTGGCATTTTCAGCCCAAGGGTGGCCCTACAGGGAGAATTTGAGAGAAGAACTTAACAGAAAACGAGGAAGGAAAAATAATTGAAAAACGCCTTCTGGCGTTGCCACGCGGCACCGCATCCACCGCTGAAGATGCGATTCCGCGTCGCAGACACGCAAAGAGATTCTTCGATATTTCGGCATAGCCAGGTCACCACCCGCGCTAGAAAATGCTTCTGTGGAACTGGACAGCCCAAGAGCCAAGAAGCCAGTTTGTAATTGGAAATGGATTGTTGCGTTTTGCAGAAAAACACGAAGGGCCTACCGGTAGTGGCATGACTCGCGGCACCACTTGCCATCCGCGAAGATTTCGCTGCCACCTGGCACCGTATCACTCGTTGCCGTCAGACTCTTCCGCGAAAGCGCCACTGCAACTTCGCCCTAAACCCAAGAGCCTAGCTCAGTGGGTACACCATTCAACTGTTGAAATACAGACTCGTGTTCAAACCTAGATGATGGAACTTGATGAGTAAAAACCATAACGACTAGTACCTCCGCCAGTGTTGGGAAATTCCGATGTTTTGCTAGTTCCCGAAGAAATCGGGGGTGGGACAGAGGGTCGACAATGTCTCATAAATCTGAATTTTATAGTGCCGTGAGTGAAAGGAAAAAGGAGGAAAAAAAATGCTTTCTCTACTGCAATGATGCCGGACAGGGTAGTCCAGGAGACCGTGCTCACAATCTTCCTCCACAGAATGCACCTTACAGGTAAGGCGGTCACATTCTGAATGCTACTGTTTTCTTTTTCTCTAGGTCCTGTGTTTCTTATGAGTCCCCTGTCCGTGAATTGCTCAAGTTGTCCGTGATCTGCTCAAGCAGCGTTTTGTCATAGGATTGTAAGGCTCATCACACTGGAACTTAAGGGAATGTATCCAACCATTTTCACGGTCGGATCCATGTGCCCGTTTTTTTCCCCTTCTGATCTCTTTTTGGAATATGACAGCCTGACCACAGGGCTGAGATGTCGTCATTGAGGGCACACTCACACTACAACCTCCAAAAATGTATACAACTGCAATTACGACCAAAGCTTTGTTTCCTTTTTTTTTCCTCTTCTTTTCTGAGGTTCACGGCCGCAACTTTTCTTCTTCATTTTTTTTTTTTTTTGTTCTTTCCGTGAGAGTACCAGAAAGAAAACGGAGTGGTACCCAGGGTCGGCAAACTCGGAGCGCAGTGAAATTCATGATCGACAAAAACAGGCTCGGAGGTACTAGTGGKGGGAAAAAAAAAAAAAAAAAAAAAAAAAAAAACTTTGCCCTTAAGGCTGGTAGTTGCACCACTCGCCATTGGCCAATATTTTGAATGCATCAGGTCGACTTGGATGGTCCCATTCGGGTTGGCGAATGGCAAGTGATGCAGCAAGGCCCTAAGATGAAGAATCTGAGTCTTTTCTATGGCGTTGATCTGCCGATTCACGTTTTTTCCTTCCCCCATTTCCCAGGATTGCATTGGGCACCACCAAGCGGCCTATCTCAGTTGGTGAGGTACACAAGTGGCTTTCAGGAGGTCTTGGGTCGAATCCCCATTGACCTTATGTACCTTCCTGGGCAAGCTTGGCGCCTGCCACCTAGAGATAGAGGCGTTTGCCCCTCTTTGAGTGCCATTGAGCAGAGACTCCTGATGTTCATAGGGGGAGGAGACCGAAGGGGAGACACAGTGGCTGGCCTATGGAAGAGACTCTCTCCTGATGCTACCCTCTAACCTCTGGTCACTGGCCAGTATCACCCACCTTGAGGTCGGGTGCAACCCCCGCATGTTCTCTCGTTGGAGGCTTGAACTCGGGCTGGTTGCTACGGGTTCCCCGGTAATACTATAAAGATAAATAAAAAAGGTCTCTTGTCCAGATTTGACAGGTACTTGAATTGGTTGGACCTTAAAAGAAAAATAGAAGTTTGTTGCGTAATCTCCAACCTTTTCTGACCCTCTAGCTAACGGTTGAAAAGACTCCATAAGAACATTCGCCTAAGCCTAGGGTAAGCTGGGTCACTCCGGGCTTGTACCATTGAGCATGCCTAGCCCTAGTGCCTATAACTGCTCTTCGGTCCAAGTCATGCTCTGAGATAATCATGTGATATTACCCAAGAAAGAACGGGTGTCCTTACTAGTCGTTCCCCCCCTGACCCCCGTCCAATGCGGCTGTTAAACTACCACTCCCCCCGCCGGCCTAAACCCTCGAACTACCGGCAGGCCTGCATCGGCTTGTTTTTATTTGGTACAGCGGTCGTTCGCGGCCTACCGGGTCCCGATTCAATTCGTGGTACCGTCATGAAACAATCGGTACTCCGCAGCACGATGTCCGAGATGTTTCCCCCGGACATCGAAATTACCGCCCCGACCAATTTTCCCATTTTCCTAAAATACGGAAAATGTTGACTAATTTGTTTTTCGTGATATTTCCGTGATTTTTTCTTTCTTGTAAGTACATTTTTTTGTCTTATTTCTTTTTGTTTTTACATTACTTCCAGCCGCCAGGGAAAGGACACCATCATTTCAGGTCTGACGCTCGGCCTCGTGTCTTGTCACCATCCCCTGCCGAAAAGCCATCGATGGGTGACCAATCTTCGTTCACGTATAACTTTTCCACGTGGCACCGTATCGTCGTTGACGAAACCGTGCAGTCGGTCATCGGTTGCTACCCCCCACCTCCTCCCCACCCCCAGCCCGTTGCACCCATCCGATGTGGCGACCCTATCTCAGACGACTGACGTGGTGGGGACGTTATGTCCTGGCGCCCCTAGTCCGTGTCGATAGGGTGCGACATCGCCGTCTATCTGTCTCTCTCTGTCTCTCTCTCTCTGTTTCTTTCTCTCTCTCCGTCTCTCTCTCTCTCTCTCTCT
>BFEA01000069.1:1716028-1729911 GCA_003427395.1 Chara braunii | reverse complement strand
ATATATATATATTCAGCCTCCTGATGAGTCGGTGAAACTCCGACGAAACAATTTGTCACAACCCCTCGTTTGTTGTCCTCTTCTCCCTCTCTGCCTACGGTTTACTGGGCAGTTCTGTTTGACGATATATATGTATATATATAAAGGGTCACCAGGCCGTACGTACGGAGGTCCCCGGGTAGACCTCCGTACGTACGGACGTTTCGAACCAGACGCCGTTTGGCCCCTGCCAAAAATTATTTGGGGGCCTAAACATATTAAAAATGGCTAAACATGACGTTGTCAAAACGTGCTCGCCCACATTTGTTTTCACTTTTTACTTTTTCTTTTCACTTCGGTTCGGGGTCTTAACAATTTTATTATTTTTTAATACTTTTTTAGTAAGTTTTGTATTATGTGAAGTACACAACTGTTAATTTTTAGGGCATTTAGCTATGCTAAAAACAAATGAAAAATTGCCAAAGATGGCAGTGTCGAAAACGTGCTCGCGCACTCACTAAATTTAATTCTCTTTTTATTTTATTTATTTTTATTATTAGTATTTGTTCTCCGTATTTTTATTTCGCATTTGGTAAGGAATTCGGATATAATGCCTAGACAAATCTTGTTCAATTTATTTTCCCCATAACATATCTTTTTTATTTCGTGCTTTACGTTTTTTTTTTTTTTTCCCGTGTTCGGTCGGAACGGCCGACATATCCCCAAGGGGTTCCATACGTTTGGGAGTTCGGGTTCGGGCGTTTGGCCCATCCTGAATGCCGGGCACCCTTTTTTCATTTTCCGCTGTCGAGCGCCTCGGTCCGGCGCTGCACAAGCGGGGCGGGACCCTCCCGGCCTCGTCACGCAGCAGTTGGTCTGATCCTTGTCGCGAATACATATGGAGCTTCTGCAAGCCGCTCTGACCGAGTGCGCCAGCCATACCTCTCGCGAGCCCCTGCGACAGGATAGGGCCTACGCGAGGCACTACCTCCACCTTACGGGAGCTGTCACCTTCCTTCGGTGGGCGTATCCTCGCTGAGCTATCAGTCCACAATACGAAAGTTAATCAGCTGCAATCGCAGAGGTGGACCAGCCGAGGGCGTTTCTCGTTCGTTGTAGCATAAGGGGTATGAGCAAGTTTACGCCTCTATCGGACCCGCACGCGAACCGACGCCTTGGGGGGCTGAGGTCCCAAGCGTGACTCGTCGTCGGTCGACTAGGACGCATCCTGCACACCACGTGTATATTACTCTATATAACATAAAATAAAATCACACACATTCATACACAGAACGACACTAAACAAACCACGCGACAACACTCCTAGACCCTTAGTAGCCATCCCATAATTCTCTGATGCGGAAATCAGATAGGTGTCGCGCGCGAGACGTAGTATAAAACCGCGCGGGCGCAGGGCTAACTCATATCGACTCGCAACGCAAGGAAACGCAAGCAGTCGCAATGATGGCGTACTATGTAGTACCCATACTCATGCGGTCCTCGTTAATCTCGAGGGTCGCATTCGACACTCAAGTGTCGACTGACACGCGCCTTGAGGGATTGATCTCTCGACGCTGGACAACCACCAAGTGCGGTTGAGAACCACACCCTCTTCTGCACCCTGCGAAGAGTGGGTGGTACACAGGTTCATACCTGTGGTGGCAATCGTCTCTTATCACCCTGGAGACCAGCTCCATCATCTAGGGCCTGGAGAAAAATCAAGGGGTTTGATTTTGACGGCTGCCACGGACTACAATGTCTAACCATACAAATTCTAAAGAGCAAAGGCTAAAAGGGAAAGTCCCATTTCCCTCGAAAACATAATCTATTTAACCCTTACATGTGGTCATTGTAGGCCGCACGAAACACTCAGGACATATATATTCACATATATATAAAGGGTTATTAATATAAGACGATCACTTCTCACAGTCATAGTGAGACTCCTCTCAGCCATATATATATGTATGTGAGCGCAGACAGTCAAATCCAAAGTCCGAATCACCAAATATACCTGCAATCACATCAAAGATTGAACCAAAGAGTCCATGCACTTCACGGGGTCAACTTCAACCATTCTCTGCACTCACACTCCTTGCTTTTAGCCATACAAACCTCACTCTTTTTGCACTCTCAAAATAAAATACTTAGTACTTTTCTTCAAATGACCATTCAAATAAAGTCCGGGCGAAAACACAACAAAACATTAGGTTGAGTGATAGAAGTAAATAGGAGTTGAATCGTAAACCGACAAATCGGCAACCAACCTGTTATCAGTGATAACAGAAGATAATCCTTGTAGGATCAAGCTGAATCTAACCCAAATCCTGAATCAATCGATCAAGAAGACCTGTAACTCCGGGCAGGCCAATCCCCAAGCTAAAACCATAAGTGTATGGAGAATACAGCTCCATAACACATTCTCACCCAAGATCCTTCTACAAGCTAAGCCTAAGTCTGCCTCTAAGTCAGTGCCCAAAGAAAAGAAGACCCTGGCAGAGTCGCCTCTATATAGAGTGGGTTGTCAGAATCACCACCTGTCAAAATATAATCTAACTACTCAAAACTAAGAAAATTTTGGCAGTACTTCCAGTAGGAGAAGTGTCTTCTCATAATTTATAATAACTCAGATATGAAAACAAAAACCAAACTCTACATCTGGAAAGTCAAATTTTGTCTAACCCCCTGAACTAGTAAAAATTTGGGCAGCACTCCCTTTAGAAAAGAAGCCTTTCCAAATTTTTACTAAGTCAGATATGAACTTAGAAGCAAGAGCTGAGTTCAACTAAGACAAAAATTCAACTAACTCCTTAGATCTGTAAAAATTTCGGCATCACTCCCTTTGGAAAAGTGGTAATCCAAGATTTCTACAAAGCTAAGTTCAGAATTTAAAGTGTCTTTGATTTCTCAAGGTCTAATTTTGTCTAACTTCCTAGATTAGTAAAATTTTTGTCGGCACTCCCTTTTGAAAATGAGGTTTTTCAAATTTTTACTAAGCCAAAAAGTCAGAAAAACTGGACCCTGAAAAAAATAAAATATGACTAACTCCTTGGTTTTGTAGAAGTTTCGGCAATGCTTCCTGTACAGAAAGTGGTTTACCAAGATTTATACAAGACCAAGTATAATAAAATATCCCAGAAAATACAGAAATTGATCTAAGTATAAAAAAACTTAGCTCATAAAGACCAAGTATAATAAAATATCCCAAAAAATACAGAAATTGATCTAAGTATAAAAAAACTTAGCTCATAAAATGCAGGAATTGAAACTAACTCCTATGACTCTAGCACGTGGCGAACAACTAAAGCAACTACCTACCAAACTGAAACTCAGACTGAGTAGTAGTTGCACTCAGTCACATGCAGGCCAAACCACAAAGGTAAGTACTTTCACCATCCCCAAAGTCAAATTTATCAAACAATAGTTCATAGCCTCTCAATAATTTATCCTTTTATACCCAGCTTACATAGGGCATAAAGCTAGACCACCCAAACTTATGGAATATGTCTAGCTCAGTCATGGAGTATACACAAACACAGGGCACAACAACTTTTCTCTTCTTTGGGCATGTAACTAGGCCACCCTAGTCGCCCTAAACTGTTTACATATCCAAGATTTATATATTTATCTCCACTTAGTCTTTTGAGGTAGCATACAACTGAACCAATCATCTTTAGCTCAAGATTTACTCTCTTCAGTTTGTGCTAAACTATAGTCAGATCACCCAAACTTATAAAACCCTGTCTGACTAGCCTGTTCATATGTAATGTAGTAATGAAGTATAGTCAAGTTATAGCCTTCTGGTTCCAGCATGTGCGTGGCGTTGGACCAAGACCACCCAAACTTGTCTGGTCCTCAGCCTGTGCGTGGTGTCAAACTTATGGAACATGTCTGGTTCTCCAGGCAATTCAAAATAAACATAGCATTGGGCCTCCCAAAACTTATGAAAACTTGCCCAGTCTTTGATAGACCCAGTCAAACACAAGCAATACTACCTTCCTCCCATCCTTCCCCCATATGCAATCCCACAATCTGCTTTCAGTCAAACAATGAAACTAGAACTGAAACTTATATTGCTCATACATTCCTTTACTTAGTCTGGTTTATGTCCTGAAAGTCAACCTGAAAAGTCAAAGTAGGGATGGACACAGTATACTCAGTCAAAACATATCAAGGAATACAGATAAAGGTTATAACTGGGTTTATAGAGGGAAAGCAATGTTTACCTTTCAATTCCCTGCCTCCAGAACTCCTCCCAAGTTCCGACAGAGCTCCCGCAATCGGTGGGTTGACTCCCCACAAAGTCTTGTTGCGGTCCTACGGGTTGCAATCCCGCCTGTCGCTTTCCTCTCAAAACTGGAATAGACTTAGAGTAAGAAGGGCATACAAAAATGTTTCAGACTCTCGAGATACAATAGAGGGACAAACTCAAAACTCAGGAGAGGGCCTTGTAATCTTCATGCGCCTGAGGGCCCCCCAATGGCAGCCAACACACGCAGCAACTTTGTCAAAGCTGAAATCAAACTGCCGAAGCTAACCCTCTCACGACCTCTTAGTTCATAGCAAATAACCCTCTTCGCGTTCCAGATCGTACCACCTAGTCCCATTTCCTCAATCTCATACAACACCGTCGTGCTCAATAGTGCACACCTCCCTTACACTTTATCAAAATGTTGGCGATGCTTAGCAACACACAGCAAGACGCAACCTCCTTAATCAACTGCAGTCAAGTTGCTACAGTAAACTCCACTATAGGGCATAGCCACACTTAGACACACCAACAACCCAACAACCACTGTGGTAGCCATGATCTGAGCACGATAACCGGGCGGCCAACACCAGCTGCAGCAGTTCGCTGCTACCGAAAGTAGCCGCAACACCACTTATTCGCACAACAACCCAGAGTTCGCTTAGTCAATAAACAACTCGAAGTGGTAGCCCGAATGTAGTAGTATCCGGGTTCCCGTATCGATAAGTAGCGAGGTCACAGAGTTTTCAAGCTGTTCACTCCTTATTCTTCTGTTGGCTGATCATCGAACAACCCTTCAAAGACGCCGATCATAAGAAAAACAATCCTTGCGCAGCTATTGAGCAATCTGAAGCCTCGTTCGTTAGAGGAATTAGCCAAATAACTCAACCCACGGCCCAAGGACAGTCACGCATCACCATCCCAAATTGTGGATCAAGCCTGACTCCTCTCCTGTACTCGGTTCACAGACCACAATCACACAATTGATCTGTCGTGATCATACGCAGCAGAGCGGCCTATTGCCATCATCATCGATAACGGAGTATGTGGAGCCGCTGGCCTCATAGACGACTACAAAAACCAGGTACGTGCCTCCTACCACGAGCTGGCTCACACCCGTTCTCCTGAAGTCGACCGTGGTTGATCTGCAGCATACTCGAGGTTAGTACCTCGATCATTTCCCCCTCTGTGTTTGTCCGCTTGCTTACCTGCGCAGACGAGAGTGAATCTTCCACTAGTTCGTGAAGGGATACACAGCGGTCTCGTGGAGAGGCTGCACGACGCCAACCGCACCACCTGGCCAACCTCTCTCTCTCTGGCACAACTGCTGATGATGGGCGGGAGGCAGATGGCGACTGTCAGGTAAGTACCTGTCTCTACCCTTATGCAGCAACCGACGTTCAAACCCAACTTGCTCCATCCTTTTCTGGTCTGCGCCTTCGTTTTACTCCGCCGTTGAGAAGACCGACTGTGGCGAGAGCAAACGTGCGATCTTCAGATAGGCTACGCCCCCACAATCGACCACGATGGCGGCGGAGACTGTGAGTGATCGGGCTTTCCTTGACTACCTACGAAAAAGTGTCAAAACGAGAATGAATCTTCCACTAGAACACGGTAAGGTACATTTCCATTTTTACCTCCTCCCTCACACGTAGCTCTCCTCACCACCCACGGCTAAACTAACGATTTTGAGCAAAAACTAACACCACTACTGCACTCGCCTCACCTCAAACCCCCTACTTCGCACTTTCACTCGCTCGATTCCGAGGAGAATCGAGTGAGTTGTCTGCTTTTGCGTTCCGCCATCCTATCCCCTCTCCACTTCGACATCCCCGCGCCTCACTTCTTCTTTCTAACTCCACACCTACTAACTACTCTCGCATTCTGACTTCATCAATTGATTCGCCCGGTCCGAAAACCCGGACTTTACTACTTTCTTTCTCTCGATTCCATAAGGATCGAGTGAAATCTCCCCCCTCTCCCCTCATTGTTTCTTTGTCCGCTATGCCATGCGCACTCATTTTTCCTACTTACTTCTACTTTACTAACCTGCTCGAAAAATTGACTCTACCGCCTTACTCACCCTAACCCAAAACCTCAGACTCGGCTTTGGTTTGCCGAAATCCGTTAAGAATCGAGGTTGCTATGCACTTCCCGCCTTCATCCCTCCTTCATCGCTCTTCCTCTTTCTCCGAATGAACCTGGCGCAAAAATGCGCCCTAATTCATTCCCTTTTCTTGCCTTTCTTTGCCTCGCACTAACGCTTGCTATCTTCCTTCCTTTGCGCCCATCTCCTTCGCTGCCTCATTCCACAGTTACTGCACTCGTTTGCTCCGCTGCCTCAGCACTCCCGTTCCCTCTCTTATTCGCTGCTGGTCGCTGCGCGCCGGCTTCTCATATCTGGTCCTTTTCTTTCCCTATCGTCGCCGTACTCCTCATTTCGAAGTTAGCGCAGCGCCCGGCCTCACAACTCGTCCCGACGCTGGCACAACGTTCGACAGCAACCGGTGCAGCCCGGTGTGCTCAGCCAGTTTGGCTGTTCTGTGAGAGAACGCTGAGGGGGCCGGCTACTAGCTGGTTCGATTAGTATTTCGCACCTATACCCACGATCGAGGAACAAACTATACATTTGTTATCGCCCCTACCCTTCGCCACACTTTCCTCCTGTTTTCCTTTGACCCGCCTCGTTCAAACATACCCCACCACTCCTTTCGTTTTTTAGCAGACAAGCCCCACTTAGGCTTCTCATAGCAGGCTGGGTGAAATGGCCCAGCGCAGATCTTGGTGATAGTATCAAATATCCAAATGAGAACTTTGAAGACCGAAGTGAAGAGGGGCTTCCAGGTGATCAGCCGTGCGATGTGGCTTCCCGACCTGGTGCCCCCCCCCCTTCTTCTTTGCTCATAGGGCACGGTCCACCTCCTAACAATACCAATGGTCCAGTGGACACACTCACACTCAATCCACTTACCGTTGATGGTGGGACCAGGCAACACACCCCTCCATTGATCCCCCTCCTCGTCTCTAATGTGAACCAAACCCCCACCAGCTGACTTGCACGTCTCGCCCCCTTGATCCATGTTTCACGACGGACAAGGAAAGAGGATTTCCATCGGCATCCCGAGCACGCAAGACCCCGCAGGTCAAACACGAAAGACGCAGTCTCAAGGCCTTTGTTCGTTATGACGGCCTGTAACTCCGACGTCGTGCTTAAGTCAAGGAAAACCGAAGCAAAGAAAAAATATTAAAACTAACAAATAAAATAATTAAAATAAAATTCGTACGGTGAAAAGAGGGAAAATGCGGGACTCATTAATACGGCCTTGGGCCGGACGGGCAACCCTGTGGACCACAAACCACGGAGATGACCTTGTCGGACCCTCAACCCATATGTTTCCTTTGTGTCGTTCCAATTTTCCTGCGTCGTCGCCTGCTAGCCTTGATCCCTGAATCTCCTTGATGAAAGTCTGATGCCGTAACTGCTAGTGCTATGCCCAAGGCCGGGTCTAGCTCTAACGAACATCTAAATAAACCGATAATGCACGACGTGCAGACCTATCGAAATAATTTCAAAACCATATTATCCACGACTTCGTGCTCCGTACGTATGCACAAGTCACCGGCAAGCGCATGAATCAACGAGATATTCTTTTTAATCCTAATTTAATCAGAGGCAAAAACAAATCTGGCCGGCAGCTATGCCGACTTACATAATCATCAACCAAAATTAAAAAGATCACTTGTGCCTCAAACCAGCGTGCCCACACACTCTCTACTTTAGTCAAGCATCTAGTGAATATAAATTACAGACACATCCGCACCTCGTGCGGTATACCTAAAACTTTAAACCAAACTTATTTCTTGTCGTTTGCAAAAAAAACAGGGCGGATACCCTTGTAAGGGTATTCGCACCGATTGCTTACTGGATCATATTAAGGGACGTCCCCGTCGCTTCGCAAGATCGAAAAACTATAAATCCATCCAAAATTCCAAATGCTGACGAGAAAGGAACCAACCCTATTAGCCGACAAACTCAGGGTAGAGGCCTCCAACAATCCAAACCCATACAACTATGTGCTGTCAGGATTCTAACCTGGGTCTCCATTGTCCTGACACTAGGACGCTGGTGTACTAGACATACGTACTCCAACATAAGTCTCAGCGGCCCTCTCAATTGTCCTCTCCCCTTTGTCCTAGACAAACGTCGACTTCTCGTTAGGTGTCCATAGTTTCCAACCTGCAAGCAGGGCCAAAATCAGGGACGCGGACCCTAACCGAGACCTTTGAAGGCACTCTTCCCTCCCTCCAACAATTCTCGCAATCAAAAACAATTATATATATATATACACAAATCTCATCATACTCTTCCTGCAGTCTTGTACAGGAAGGTAAGGTCTCCATCCTGGCCCACCATAGTCTGGCTGATCGTGCCAGATCTACGGTCCACCGCGTTGTTGTTTTTGTGGTAGTGCCCTCGCAGGTTGTGCCACGATAGACTTTCTCCTGATAAACATTCAATGAGGACTAAAAAAGACTCGACTCGACTCCTATCCCACGTCGTTCCGCAGGAATAAAACCCTCCAAGGTGGTTACACCCCTTTAAGTCTTTACTCTCTTGGCAAGACGTAGACCCGCTGTTCAGGTTACGCCGATCAGCAACCGACACTAGGGGTTGCACCCTAGTGATGCTAAACTTTACCGTTAGCTAGGTATTCACATAAATGCCCTAAGATGAGCACAAGTGGTTGGACAGTGTGTCGCAACAAAACAGGCCTACTGCGGGACTACGCAAAGGCCTGCCACATATAAAAGATATTTATCAGTCCTCTGCGGGACAACACAGAGAAACATGTCAACCTCTCCACATTCACAAAACAAAATCACCGCCAGACTCACAAGGCCGTGACCTCCCTATTTGATCATAGCAAGAAGGTCCCCTCTCAGCGACATCTCCCAAATAAATTACTTTTGCGACCTCCAAAATTTCACCAATGGCCAAACAAAACGTGGTCTTTCTCGCCAGTCTTTATCATTCAAAATCAGTTTTCCATGCCATTAAATCTATTAACCACCTTTCATATCAAGGAGGTCTCACTCAATAGATCTCTCAGAGATCCCTTCTCTTTTTATGATGAACTCTCACGCGACCATTCTTTTAAAACATCTTCCCTCTCTGAAGATGAGTCTTCCAAATAAATAAAAGACTGCCTTCCCACAAAAGACGTCTTTACCATAAAACAACTCAAACTGAAAGACCAACTTATGGGTCCTCATCACAACTCAAGAATAAACATTCGGCATGGTAAGCATTTGAGTCTAAGAGACTTATAAATCCCTTAGGATTCTTGCACTTTTAACAAAAAAACAGACTGCACTTCCTCTTCTTATACCCACCCCTACCATCCGCCCGTGGGCAGACCGCACGAGTATATCGAAGAGTAGGCAGTTCACATCCATTCACATTCACAAAATACATAGCATACGAGATGTTTCTCATACATCTCTCACACAAAAACATCATACATCAGGATAAAACCACACATGTGAGAGTGATTGTGATCGTCATACATAAGAAAATAGTCTCAAATAGAAACTCAACTCAATATACACTCAGAGTATAATATCCCAACTCAAAAAACGAACCAAATATGATCTTGAATTACATATATACACATAAGGTTAAGCAATCTCAACTCAAACTGCCACCGGTATCATTCAGAAATTGTGATCTTCCTAACCAGAGCTAAAACTGAAATAGTCTTAGCTAGAGCGTAGTCACACTCCTCAAGTCTAACGAATCCAAGTAATCCTAGACATATCAAAATATCCAAAAAGTAAGATACTCCTCAAGTCTGACGAATCCAAGTAATCCTAGACATATCAAAATATCCAAAAAGTAAGATAAGGCCCACTATGCCTCACTCGCTTAAAGGCTTAAACCGGCCTCTTACATATTCCCCTTGCGCATGCCATAGAAAAACTTCCCACCAAACCTTCATGCATATCCTATATCCAAACGCATAGGTGCGTATACCCTTATAACTTAGGGTGGTATAGTTTAGGAAGATACCTAGTCTTCAAAACACAATCATCTCCTTTCGAATCTTTAGGGTGATATCCCCAAAGCATATGTCAAAAGGGATCAAATATCACAATCAACGTCAATTCAGTGCTCTTAACAAGATCACATCCTCACATGATCTCATGGTGTACTTAAATCCATATTCGAAGTCATACCTTCATTTGCCTTTTACCCTCAGCAATCCATACATGTCCGAGACTCACTTTCGTATTTTAACTATGCTCTCGCTATTTTACCTTTGAGCAACCCTAAGAGCTTGATAGTAGCTTATCCAAACTGACTTGAGGTCGATTATGATCTAGTCATATATATACAAGGCACTGAAAGCACACACATATATTTTCTAGCCTCATACATCATACAGTCAGGACCCTGTTGGTTAAAACATGAAGTTAGGTTCACATAATTGGTTAGCCTCCTATCCTATCTCTCTTGTCCATGTGTATAAGCAGGTTCATGAGAATCATACTTTGACAAGTATCAGGGCACCCTCTTTCGGCCCGCTACTGCCCGAACCTCGTCCCAGTCTACACCCCTTTCATCTGAATCGTGGGAGTCCGCATAAACGTCAACAATATTGGCTAGACTCCTGAGTTCTTGACTATGGGGTAGAAATCTTTGGTCCAAGTACAAACCATATATCAGCTCGCACGTGTATCGCGCATATCCCCACTTTCGCGCCCCACAGCGGCTGCTGCTGCGGCCTCTACTCTCCCCTGTCCCCCAAAACACTCCTCTACGAGAAATTCAGGCAGAATGATTCGTAACGGGGCTGAAGGAAGCTGAAATTCATCGGCATGCTTGACTTCTATATTTGGGTTACCACTCACTTTTCCCTCTCATGGACCCTTCCTCTTGCCCATTTTGCCGCAGTTACCTCAACTATCCTTAATGGCCTCGCAAGCATGCTCCCGTGCCCAAATGCCAACTCAACCTCATGTTTGACCCAGAATGACGAGGAGGCGTATAGGGTCACCCTCACGATCGCACTGCCTTAATCATCATCAAAACCAGACTCGATCCAGGCGAAGATACCCACGTCCATCAATGTGCCCCACCAGGAAGAGATATACTCTCCTTCCTTGACTCTCCTCGACAAGGATACCTCGAGCCCATCTTCCTTTTTATTAGGCAAGACCATGTTAGGATCTTCCTTTGCATAAGGCATCCTGAGTTGCCTTTGCTCTGGTCTGGGTTCTGTCCATCACAGAAAACGTTAAGCATACGCTTTCCGTTACCATGCTTACAATCGCACTATACAATCCCTACTTCTAAACCCTTAGCCTCAAGTCATCTTTCACTAAAATTCATCATTTCCAACGCTTACGACTATCCAACTTAAAAAAAATAAATAATATATCACAGTAATAATACGTTAACATATATAAAAATTTCATAACAATAAACTCATAGACAATGATATATTATGTCAGTATCTTACATCAATAATGCTTACCAGAAAAAACATTGACATTATACGCAACTGGCTAAATAACTAAAAATATATACAAATACATCATAATAACACAATCTAGATAAAGTTTGGTCATGATAAACACCTTCAGATACAAATAGCAGTAAGAGTATACCACTCTACTCCCTAACTTTGACAGAAGTCTACTGTGACGAGGGGAAGACTGAGTGTAATCCTCTTTAGAAAGGATAGCATCTCAAATTTCTGAGCTCCGCCCAAGGATCAAGCCTCACCGCTTCTCCCTTCGATTCCAACACTCGCTCCTTGCAGACCCTTGCTGACAAGGTAAGCAACCTCACCACACACGCGTCGGGATATACTGTCCCGTCCTGTGCTGGTAAACGCACTTGACACACAAATAGTTGGGGATTCACCCCCTACTTTCCTGTGGCAAGTAGTAGCTGCTTCCCTTACAGACCATGGTCTAACAAGGCTCAATAACTTTCCTCCTATTCAGTAGTAGTGTAGTTATTTTATCACAGGAGATATAACAAGAACACCCCACTATGGACCAGGAACATGGTTCCGGTGTGGGTCTCACTACTACCTACAAGACAAAATTATAGTTTCTTCAAAGCGATCTCTAAGGTGAACAATAACATAGGATTGCAACCTTCCTTAGGGTAGATCTTACACATTAACCATTCTATGAGAAAAAACGTATCTCAAGGAAATGGTCATTCCATTCATCTTTGAATCCGCATCAGATGTGGACTCTGCACAATGCCCCTAGCTCTCTTTGAAGAACAATCCAAACACTCAAACTTTACTAAACAACCATAAGTTCACACTTGGACTTGAGACGCTCATATAAATCATTGCAAACAAGTAAGTTCAAATACATACTTCAGATACATAGCCCATGTAAATATTCCTGACAAGGATAACCATTAAAAAAGTATAATCATCAAGCAGATAGTCTCACATAATTAGACATTAGGCACGTTTATTTACATAAAAATATGACATATATGGATGAGTTCAACATACAACTCAAAAGAAAAGCCCTTAGAAGAGGATAATCCCAATTCCTTAGCTCCAACCCATAGACTCAAGTGGATGGTCCAAGCCTGGAAAGGTTCAAACGAAGGTCTAACATCAACTACAACTCGTTGCTTTATCAAAAGTTAGCAAAACAGTCTAAGTGTTAACCCTTTTACTGTTATCCCAACTGCCTCTAGGATCAAATATATAGTTTGCTGAAAAGGTGCCATGCAGATCCACTACTTTCCATAGTCCTCTCCATTAAGGTCATAATTCGTTATTCATCGCATCTACCTTATTAGTCTAACTCTCCTTGAAGTCGCTTGACGACTTCTAACTTGATAAGCCCCTTTACACATCCTCAACCTCGTTCTAGTGCAAAAGCATCAAGTTGCTCTCATAACCACTCAGATAACCCTTTCGACCATAGTAGGTACCTTATAGGGCCAACTCCCACAACCATCATGCTTAGTCATGTTGATACCTCGTCATCCTATCTTGGTCATATCAACTTGTACAAAGCATAATCCAAACCTACCAACTATTCAGCGTCAGAAGGAGTACCAATGTCAACTACCATCATACTCGTCATAGTAAGTGAGCGAATAGTCAAAATGTCTATCCCTCATGCATCCCCTTTGCTGCACTAGTCAAAACCAACTCTCACAATCAACTCTCATTTGCTCTCCATCCAGTACCATCAATCGTTTAACTCTAAAATTCCAAAGAGAACTCCCCATTTTGCCTAGTGCTCTCATTCTTATACCCGGATGTCGTTCCAACAGGGACAACGACACACAAGCGTTATCCCCGGCAACGGCGCCACCTGTCGAGTGCATCGGTCCAGCGCCGCACAAGCGGGGCGGAACCCTCCCGACCTCGTCACGAAGGAGTTGGTTCGATCCTCGTCGTGAAAACAGCCATTTCGTCAAAACGGACATATTATATTTTTTGAACGAAATCAAAACTGATTTTTTTGCCTAAATCCGGTCGGAACTTTTTCCTCCTGGGGGTCCGGCGTTCCCAAAACGCCGGACCCCCTACATGTATTTGGTCTATGGTTGAGTCCAGATACTTTTTTTTTTTTTTTTTTTTTTTTTTTTTTTTTTTTTTTT
>BFEA01000069.1:1701394-1715888 GCA_003427395.1 Chara braunii | reverse complement strand
TTTTTTGTATTTGGTCTCAACCATTGACCAGATACATGTAGGGGGTCCGGCGTCTTGGGAACGCCGGATCCCCAGGAGCAAAAAAATTCGACCAGATTTTGGCAAAAAAAGTCAGTTTTGATTTCGTTCAAAAAATATAATATGTCCGTTTTGACGAAATGGCTGTTCGAATACATATAGAGCTTCCGCAAACCGCTCTGGCTGAGTGTGCCAGCCATACCTCTCGCGAGCCCCTACGACAAGATAGGGCTTACACGAGGCACGACTTACCTCCACCTTACGGGACCTGTTACCTCCCTTCGGTGGGCACATCCCCGCCGAGCTACCAGTCCACAGTACGAAAGCTAATCAGCTGCAATCGTAGAGGTGGACCCACCGAGGGCGTTTCTCGTTTGCTGTAGCATAGGGGGTACACGCGGTTTACGCCTCTATCGGACCCGCACGCGAACCGACGCCTTGGGGGGCTGAGGTCCCAAGCGTGACTCGTTGTCGGTTGACTAGGACGCATCCCACACACCACACATATACCACTCTAAAGAACATAAAAATAAAAGAGCACACACACACACGCACAGAACGACACTGAACAAACCACGCGACAACACTCCTAGTCCCTTAGTAGCCATCCCACAATTCTCTGATGTGGAAATCGGATAGGCGTCGTGCGCGGGATTTAGTATAAAACCGCGTGGGCGCAGGGCTATCTCATATTGACTCGCAATGCAAGCAAATAAAAGCAGTCACAATGATGGCGTACTATGTAGTACACATACTCATGCGGTCCTCGTTGATCTCGAGGGTCGCATTCGACACTCAATTGTCGGTTGACACGCGCCTTGAGGGATTGATCTCTCGACGCTGGACAACTGCCAAGTGCGGTTGAGAACCACACCCTCTTCTGCACCCTGCGAAGAGTGGGTGGTACACAGGTTCATACCTGTGGTGGCAATTGTCTCTTATCACCCTGGAGACCAGCTCCATCATCTAGAGCTTGGAGAAAAATCAAGGGGTTTGATTTTGACGGCTGCCACGGACTACAACGTCCAACCATACAAATTCTAAAGAGCAAATTGTGGAGGTTGGTGAAGAGTAACTTAAGGGCTTGATCCACTACCTTCCTTCCATATGTCGGCAGACATGAGCCGCTTGACTGAATTGGGACCTTCGCTTTGAAAACCTCTTCTTCTTACTCCCATCTCTCCCTCTTCCCCTCTTCCTCCTCCTCTCTCTCTTATAATGGATGTACTAACCCACCTATGCCTGATTTAACGATTTGTTCGAATCTTGCTTGTTGTTGTGTGCATGCTGTTTATCCTTGATTGTTGATGTCATTTGTGCCCTCATAGGATTCACTTCCAGCATCTCCCTTGTGATAATTCGTCGGTGGATCTGTTTTGGTCGGGACTTCCAAGATGGACCTGATCATCGCCTTCCACCTGGTTGTGCTTTTTACCGTCGTCTGCTTCGCTTATCTGACCTTCTTGGCCTTCCTCGATACGCAGACGATCATGCGCCTTTCAGTAGTCCGTTGCAACTGTAGTATTCCTCTTGCACCTACCTCTAGATGGTGCAGAGCCTGAAGGGGTAGCCCCGAATGACTGCACGTGACGGGCAGATAGTTCATGGATAATTGAACGGGTTCTTGTATCTTTCTTTCAAGTCGCCATGGATGTTAATATGGGTTGGGTGTGGCATCTTTTGTCTTTTACCCTTGTATGTCAGCTGTTATTCCTACCATTGCTGTATGCGTCTCTTTTTGTTGTGTGCGCTTATACCGTGCTTTCGCCATGGCTGGCGCAAACTCCTCTCACATGCCCGACAAACACGGTGGCATTTCCTCCTCCCTGCATAGTAGTTATTCTAGGCGCCACAACGCTTTCATGCTAGCTAGTAGGGGTGGGTCTCATGACCTGCCTATATCTACGATTAAGGATGCCATTTGACTCTGTTCTAAACAACGCTGGTTTTGTTATCTGGGGCTTGTGACTCCTCACAGGGGAATGACCTAGCCTGTGCTATTCAGTAGCGACGCACATGGTGTGACTACGGTTGCTGGGGGCCCATTGTCATCGGTACAATTGCTGCATCCGACCACGGAGACATGGACATGGCTTCATCTTCAGCACTATGATCGGGGAATCATGGCGTTAAGCGTATGAGTACTTTGGGGGATTGTGGATATGTTGATGCATGATAGGGGGAGCGCGGAACTGCCAGGGGGTTTGAAAACCATCTGCTTACCGGATGGGCCTTGGGACCTGAGTATGGGGTAGCAGGTGCTTAACTACTCTGTCGTACCTATGTGTTTGTTGAAGTGGCGGGCGTGTTGAAACTGGCTGTTCGGGGGAGTGAAGCACGACGATGGGGAATCTATCAATATTCGGTGAAGAGACGAATGACTTCCAGAGGTGATGCAAGTCCGGTTTCTTTTGGTGTACAGTGAAAGAGATTTGAAGAGACGCGATAAACTTTACGAAGTTGCTCATGCCACGGTCTGCAGGAGGACTCCATAGTGATTAGTCGGATCACGGATCTCGGCAACAGTTGTGTATGAGTCAGCGTCCGTTCGAGGCCTTCCGTCGTCTTCTTCTGTTTTCTTGTTCCTTTTCTTTTTCTTTTTCTAAAAAAAAAAAAAAAAAAAAACAAAGTCCTCCAAAAAATATGAATATGAAAAAAAACTATGTTATGCAGAAACATAAACTAGACAACTTTTGTCTTGGGATGATATCGAAATTCGTTGTCAATTTTAAAATAACAAATAAAATTAAAGGCACCTCCAATTTTTTTAATTTTTTCGTGCATTTAATTGCTAAGAATGGAGTTGTCCGGGCTTGGACGTCCGGGACCCCCCTGACTATCCGCCTAGGACATCCGGCCAGGACGTCCTGCCATCGGATAACTGGTAACATAGCTAAAAATCCAAAGTGTCTCGTACTGCAAAGTGTGATATCAACCAGAAACAATGAACAGTCTTGCCAAAAAGAGGCAACCGAGAAGTACCTGTGAAATGTCTCACTATCCTGCCAAAAGTGGCGTCTCAAGACATAAAGAGGCAAGGCTCGGACAAAACCGACCCTGCGAAATGTCTCATTATCCTGCGAAAAAATAGTGACTGAGAAATACGGTTTGTAACTTCTTTGGCTAATCGCTGATTATCATACTAACTACTTTGACAAACAGACGATCATCTGAAAACCGAAGGGGAATAAAAAAACGACCCTTGCAGTAGTTCAAGGAGAGGAAAATGAACTGCTGTCAAACCCTAAAGATAACACTCTTGGACACTATTAACTCACCAAAAATTTTCTCCTAAACCAATGCAGATTTTGGACAGAGAAAACCAACAGCTTACCTACTTCTATGGCGCCAGCATCAGCAATGGCGGAGGCGGGAACAAAAGCAGCAGCAGAAGCAAAACCGGCAGAGACCGCAATAGCATCAGTGGCGGAAAGACGAGCAAAGCCAACAACAGCAGTGGTGGCAACAACAACATCAATAGCCGTTTAAGGACAATATCAGTGGCAACAGTGGCAACAAGAACACTAGGGGCAGTACTTAAATGCTGCAATATCAGAAAGAGTGGCGGCAACAAAACTAGCAGAAGAAGTCATTCAAGGAGAGAAACAGTGGCAATAGCAGCAAGGGCAACATCTAAGTGCAACAACATCGACAACAGTGGCAGCAACATTGCCACATCGCCACCTGATTCAGGGCTTAACGACAACAGTAGCAATAACAATGGATAAAAAAACAAGAGGCAACAACCAATAAAAGGAGAGCAGCAACAACATTAGAGGCAGCAACAACAATGGATACGAGACTTAAACAACAACAACAGTGGAAATACGAATTTACAGCAGGAGTAGTGAAAAGAGGACTAAACAAGCAGCAGTAGGGGATACAAGACTAAATCGCAGCAGTATTGGATTTAGGTCTAAATCGCAGCACCAGTGAAAATATAACTTTATCACAACACCGGTGGATAAGGGACTATATCGGTGGATAAATGACTACATCGCAAAATCGGTGGATAATCGCAGCACCGCTGGATTTAGGACTAAATCACAGCAGTAGTGGATATAGGACCATATTGAAGCACCGGTGGATATCAGACTATATCGCAGCACTGTTGGATTTAGGACTAAATCGCAGCAGTAGTGGATATAGGATTATATCGCAGCACCATTGGATATAGGACTATAAACATAGGATTCGTGAAAACCCCAAAAAAAAAAATGTTGGGTTTGAATGAAATGTTTGGAAATTTTGGAAATTATGAGTTTTAGCCCTTGTTAGTGTAGCTGGTTTCGGCCAGCAGTAAAAGAGAGTAAAGAAAGCGGCCAAAAATGTTTTTCCCAGAAACACAGCAAGGGGTCAAAAAATAAAGGGCTTTGAAAGCCGAAACTGCCAACCGATGTTGCAACCCGAACTTTAGCTGTCGAGATTCTGAAAGAATTACAACCTCTGTAGCTGCTTGGACTACTCTAAATGCATTGCACTGCAATTAAATAACTCCCAAATAATTTCAAATTTCCTATGTTTTCGTCCAAGAACGCACTAGCGGAATGAGGAAGCACTGTCCTTGTTTATTCCCAACGAGACATCGCATCCGGCTTATAGGACTTTACAGGATTTATTTTGGAAGCCATTTGGTTGTAATTTGACATCCAATATCTTCAACGAACTGGTAATGTTTGCAGCGCAAGACCAATAGATTTATAGTCATATAATATTCTCCTTGGTAATGCAAATATCGTTTTTTAAACTTTTTGTTCTGTTTTTTTTTTTTTTTTTCCACGTGTTGGGAACCGGGCCCAACGTCCCATATCGAATTGTACAGATCATTAAGAACATTTGAGATCATTTGAGATACCGGGGCCATTACCCGGCTTTGACTGAGATCAGTCTATGAATGTCTAATGACCTATTAAGGAACTACTCATGCGGTAGGTTGCCACATAGGTCCTACGAATGCTCACAACCCTCAGAATTCCTAACACGCCCTTCTAAGACTTTCCAACACAGTCTTACTCCCTGCTGAGCTCTTCCAGGCCTCACGCCCCCACCCTGTTGGGTTACAGGGCAACACAACTCGCCCCAGCTCCGACCAGCGTCGTCCCAGCAGCAAACCTTGGCTGTCCCTTGGGATGCCCACCCTAAAGCATCCCAGATCTCTCTACCTCATAGTTACCGTAGATATTTCTACGGAGTTCCTTGCGTCGTCCAGCGGAATGCTGCATCTCTCCTTCCATACTGCCCAATGCCAATAATGCCACCTTTCCTACCAAATCCGTTCAGGTTTTGATGAAATAAGAGGGAATATCGGTCCACAAGAGTCGTTGAAGAGGGTGTTCCAGAAGAGGGGATGTGAGTAACTAACTCCGTAGTTCAAATGCTCTTGCCCGGTATGTTGTTTTCTCCTTATATATTAGTATGATATTACTGCATGGTGGATATTATGTTCTTGTTCTTGGTTGGAGCAAGATTTGCAGAGATCAGAACTATTCGGGTCAGTGTTCCGTCTTCTGATGTGTATCCAATGATATTTGACAGGTAGTGTTGAGTACGTTCTGGCAACTCAAGGCTTCTGATCTTGAGTGGTCTTATTGTTTTAAAGTTTGTTGGTCCAGGGGATTTTGGGAGTTTGTTCTGCCTCATTTCCAATCAGAGGGCTTTGTGACTCTGGCTCCGTATCCACTCAGTGGAGCATCAACTCGGTCCCTATTCCACCGGCAAGTCAGAAGTACACAATGAAACCCACTCATGACACCTACCCACGTTACGGCCCAGGGAGCCCTCACAACATTGATTCCTTCCCAAGGAAGGATTGATTTTCTGTGTGCCCATCACCCTTCCCTTCTCACTCCAGTCTCCGTTAAGAAACATGTCCAAAACGAAATAGCGGTTTCTCTCCGAGTCCTCCTCTGGGTGGCTGCCTGATAGAACCCTATGGTGAAAGGATTTCAGGTCGCAAACACCCGAGTCCCGATTCCGGGGTCCCATAGTGTCCTAGTCCCAGATGGTCCAAGTCCCACCTGTCCCAGTAGTTGAGTTCCAGTTAGGGTCGTTAGGGTCCTTACGTCCGTAGGAAGCCGAAACGTTGTAAGTCGTTGTCTTGCCGGTATCGTACAGGCAGAACGGTAAAAGTTGAACTGGTACCCAACAAGAAAAGTCCAAGCCCAAAGTCCAATTTTGCAGTAGCGTCCCAGGGAAAAGTCTGAAAGAACCACCAAAATTCATGCAGCAGACAGGCCGTATAAGCAAACCAAGGCCAAGTCAAACAACTATTAATAGCTGCTACAGTGTGGCTCATATCATTCATTGCCCTGCGTTAGTTGCGGAAGCGCTGCTGGTTGCTTGTGCGACCTCACATCTTGGGCTGTGCGCCAGAGGGCCTGCGTGGCGGCGCACGAGTTAGCGTTGAGAAAGTAGAAGGCGGCCAATGCTGCCGTAGGTGAAGTTGCAGTTGAAATAGAGCAGATATATCCAGGGTTACGATCCAAGTAGTAGCAGATAGAGATAGGAAGGGAGGGAGAGAGGGGAGAGAGAGAGAGAGCCAGAGCGATACAAGTATTGAGAGAGCAACTGGAGAGAGAAGAGAGAGAGAGGGGTAACCGCATGCACTGATGAGCGCCGATTATCTGAACTCTTAGTTTGTACAATATGAGTATTCATTGAGTTTTTGAACTGCGCTGATTTTGGTGTTCCATATCTTTCTTTGGTGCAAACCTTTATGAAAGCTTTCATTGTGCATGTTATGTGAAGAGCAAATCAGAGCGGATCATTGCAATGGTCGCTCTGTGTGGCCCAATGTCCCTCTGTTGTTGATGCCCTTTTCTTTTGTTGTCAGACGCTGGCGAAATTGAATTTATCTTTTTTCCGCTAAAAAAAAAAAAAAACCCCTCCTCTGCTTTGAAACTGCAGTAAACATTGAACCTAGAAACAACTTAGAGACATTCAAGCCAAGCTAGAAAATGACCATAAGTTGCTCCTATTGCAAAGATCGTTGAAGAAGTAGCTCAATGTGTGAGGTTTACAAAAACAATGAACGGTCAATGAGATAAGGTGAGGCCCTGCACAACAACTCGCTATCCTTCCGAAAGGTAACCGTGTGATGGGGAGCACAAGAAAACTCCCCGTCTTTCATAACACTAGCGACTTTGCCAAAAACTTGTCCTAAGCGAGTAAGTGTTTTGGACTTTACAAAATCAACAACAACAGTAGCAGCTAATGCGGCAGCAAAAGCAGGAGAAGCAACGGCCAGAGCAACAGTAGCAGTAAGCAACGGCCAGAGCAACAGTAGCAGCAAGAGCAGCAATTGTAACACTTAAAAGAGGACTAGGGGACAACACGAGCGACAACAGTATCTGTCGCGACAGCATCAATAACAGTGAAACAAGAGCAGCAACAACAACAGTGACAGCAGCAACAACAACCGTAGGGCAGCAGCAGGAACAGTATGATCATCGATGTGCCGCAAGAGTCCAACATTTAACAATCTAACAGCGGCACGGGGAGTAGCTACAACAACTGCAGAAACCATAGCAGAGTAGACAGATAAGAGCTACATGACTAAAACAACATTTAATAGTGTAATAACACTAGAAGCAGTGGCGAGAGGCTGAGAGCAATAGCAGCAGCAGCTGGAGAAACAGAAGTAGGCTAGACGCAACAGACTTAGAGGACTATAAAACTTCCTTACACGCAGTCGCATCTTGTAGATGTCACTTCCCTCGACCTCGACCCGTGCTACGCAAACCCAAGACAACGCAGCCGGAGAAACAGCAGTACGCTAGACGCAACAGACTTATCGGACTATAAAACTTCGTTACACGGAGTCGCATCTTGAAGAGGTCACTTCCCTCGATCTTGAACCGTGCTGCACAAACCCAAGACAACGCAGCTGGGAAAACAGCAGTAGGCTAGACGCAACAGACTTACGTGACTATAAAACTTCCTTACACGGAGTCATATCTTGCAGATGTTACTTCCCTCGACCTCGACCCGGGCTGCGCAAACCCAAGACGACACCATGGCGGGAGGTGACAACCTCCTCGCTGCCCGCCTTTCTTTTGCGGGTTTGTCTTCCGGCTCCAGTCGCCCTGCTGGAGTCTTGGCTCTGT
The DNA here is from genome assembly GCA_003427395.1 of Chara braunii. NCBI lineage: Eukaryota > Viridiplantae > Streptophyta > Charophyceae > Charales > Characeae > Chara > Chara braunii. The sequence goes on along the minus strand of BFEA01000069.1, from coordinate 1,707,765 downwards.
GCAAGGTCTTCTCTCTCAGACATCGTCGTGATCTCGCCTGTCTCCAGGGTAATTGCCCTGCGATGTGACATCTCCCCCTACTCTCGCTCGCCTTCCAAAACCATTTGCTTGCTTTTTTTTCCATGTTGGTTGTGGATCTTCTGCCTCTCGGACTTCCTGAGAGGAGTCGGGAGCTCCAGAGAGCACGCCAGGTGCACCATTAATCGAGACCACCACAAATGCCACAGCTGGAGCAATAGTCTCCTTCTGCTGATTTGCAGGTACCAGGAGTTCGCCCCCTGCTGTTTGGCAGCTCCCTTTGTCTCTCCCACACTGTTGCTTTCTTCTGCAAGCCTGCAAATGAAACCTGACATCGGCTGCCATGTCTCATGGGTCATTTGTTGGGTCATAGCCTCCTCACAGATCCCTTCTTCACCCAACTTTTATTGTTCCTCGTCTAACTGCGACCCCTTCGCCTTCCCCTTTCCTTGTTTTGACATTTCTCTTTCTAGCGTCCTTGAGATGTCGGTGAGAAACCTCATGTGAATCCCCTTTGCGCAACGCTTGTTCACTTCCACAACAAGACAGTTCCGGTTTGATAGGATGCAGGCAATGACACCTGTTCCCGAACCAGAAAAGCCATCCAAAACGGTCGCGCTAGGATGAGAAAACTTGGTAACCAAGTAGGAGTAGAGGGAGTAGGGCTTCTAGGAGGGACACAATACGGTGTTGTCGCTTGGATGGAAATACTTGCGTGTGCAGGCATCGAACAACTGGAAGCTGTGACGCGGATCTGTCGGGGCAAAGTTGTAATGTGTCATTTCCCGTTGTCCAGTGACATTGTAATACCCGAGGACGCAGAACTCTGTGAGTCTGTGGCACTGACAAGTCTGGGACCACCAGGATTTTTCATATTCGGCTTGCACCAGCCTCCAGGTAAAAAATTCTTGGCCGGCATTGCAGCCCCGTGCAAATGCAGACCTCACAGACGAAAGCATGTCCACATAGCAGAAGCCGATGACTGTCCAGAGTGATGTACTGGTAACCTGCTTGACGTTTTGCAACACCTCTACTAAGTCGGCCTCTGAGAACGACTTTGTATCAGCTGCATGACCCTTGTGGGAAAATCTGTAAGGGAAGTCAAGTATAGCTAGAGATATTGGCAGTTTTTCCTTCTGGAGTTGGGAGAGATGCAACATATCACCCAGAATCACCTTAACTTCCCCCGAACACCCCTCGTGCTCCACCGTCGTTCAGTCAGTAAAGGGTCTTGACAACGCTTGCGCCTGAAGAAGATTGCGACTGGTTGTTTGTGCCTCCCGAATCCTCCTCTCCTCAATTCTTCTCCACTGGTTTCGCCTGTTTAATGTAATTGAGCAAAGCTTCCGGCTTACTCCCTCGCTTTTCGAAACCTCCAATGAACGTCTCGAGGACCTCCTTCTTTGTGTGCAATGAAAACTTTTTTTCTGCTTCCTTGAAGTCCTTGCAGCCCACGCCCTCGCTAAAGAGCTTTGCAACATACCCAAACTTTCTCACCACCTTGAATTTGGATTTTATTTCATCAATAGAGATTTGTTTGGATATGACTTCTGTTAGAATAGGGATGATGGCTTCGTGCGGCCCGGTACGGGACATTGGCCATGCTGATCCAATGTTGTGCAGGCATGTCAGCCGGCACCATTGGGATTTTGTTGTTCTTCATCTTCGCACGGGGATTGAAGAATATCAGCTCTTGTTGCTTCGCGGCCGCCTTGTCGAGCCTTTTCCCTCCACGCTTCTTTTTTCCGCCTTGAGATTCGCTTGATTCAAGATCAACTTCAATGCGAGTCTGACTCTTCGCTACAGGTTTGAGCTTTTGGTTCTTGCACTCTCCCCTCTGCCACATTTCAAAAATTCGGAGTTGAAGGTTTCAAATCTCTTTCGGTCGCATGGCGACCTGTAGCAACGAGTCGTTGTTTTGCATTGTCTTGGGAGCAACAGGTATGCAAAGCTCCCGCAGGCAGGCCTTCTTCACTTCTGCACTCTTTACAGACCCGTTCCTCTCGAAAATGTTGCGCCAACACTTCATCTTCTCGATTAAGTTCATGTTTCTCTGGTAGCCCGCTGCTAGGTTGTGCTTGTGAGCGACCTGCCTTGCTTCGTCCGTTGTCAGGCCCACATAGAAAAAACAAATATTCCAGTTGTAATCCTCTTTATCTGGGTACATCGTCCTTAGGCGTTCCCTTGCTTCCCGAGAATGTCCACCTCCAAGCACATAAACCGTATAGCCTCCAACCTTCAACTTTGCCAAATCCACATAAGACTTGCTCTTAACCTGCTCATGATCCACAATGCCAACGAATGGAAGATGATCTCCACTGGGGTGAGCAAACGTGGAGTCCATTATCTCCGAGACATGGTTTTCTTCAGGCTCCCGGACTTCCAACGACCTGTTTTTTCCCAACGAGTGGTGGCCTTTTGAGACAACTCATCGGCAAGTTAAACGACTCTTCGTCGATTTTCTTCTCTTTGAGATTCCTAAGCTCTTCCCAGGCGCGTGTCAGGTCCTGAGACAGTTCATGTGGCACAAGACCACGAGGCACTTGGATCTCCTCTGCAACTTTCCCTTTCCCTTTTACTTTCGGGAACTTTAATGGCTTTGTAAGCTTCTTCTTCTGAGGCTTGGGCTTCGTTCCTGAACCCTTTTCTAAAACACCAGTCGACTCGACACACGTCTCCGGCGAAACAACAGGTCCTTTGGAACCCCTTAGTTTAGACTGAGCCGGGGTTTTCTTGTTGTTGTCGGCTGCCGCCTTGAATGGAAGAAGTGACCTCACTACCTTCGGACCCAAGTACTCACCGAGAGCTTCAATGAATTCCTGTTCCAACAAACAAACAAAACGATTAGGCAAAAAAAAGAGAACGTAAGGAGTTGCCATTGCTGTTTACAGCACAGTCAACGACAAAGTTTAATGGAATAAGACTATCGCGCTGTTTTTAGGACTACATCACTAACAACAGCGGCTACAACAACTACAACAGTGTTCAAAGGACTATATCGATAACAGGGTTAGCATAGTTCAATGACACCGGCAATTTTTAGGATACCATCGGTAACAGCGGCAACAACTATTTTTAGGATAACATCGGTAACGGGAACAGAAGTTTGTACGAGTAAATCGCTAACAGTAACTGCAACAACTACAACAACGTTTAAAGGACTATATCGATAATAGGGGCAACAAAGTTCAAAGATAGCAACAACAGATGCAAGAGCTGCAGCCGAGTTAAAACGACTCTTAGGTTAAAAAACTGTATCGCTAACAACAGCAACTGCAACACCTGCACCAGCGTTTTTGGGACTATATCGACAACAAGGGCAGTAAAGTTCAAAGACAAATGCTCCAATGTAGAGCACTTTATCGGTGACAGCAGCAGCAACAGCTGCAATAACCGGTAAAAGAAGTAGCAGAAGCAGGAAAAGCAACAATTGTTTTTAGGACATAGGACTATATCGCTAACAACAGCAGCTGCAACACCTGCACCAACGTTTTTGGGACTGTATCGATATCAGGAGCAGGAACAACTATTTTTAGGATAGCATCGGTAACAACAACAGTAGTTTGTACGACTACATCGCTAACAACAACTGCAACAACGTTTAAAGGAATATATCGATAATAGGGGCAACATAGTTCAAAGATAGCAGCAGCAGATGGAAGAGCTGCAACCGAGTTAAGACGACTCTTAGGTTATAGGACTATATCGCTAACAACAGCAGCTGCAACACCTGCACCAGCGTTTTTGGGACTATATCCATAATAGGGGCAGCAAAGTTCAAAGACAAATGCTCCAGTGTAGAGCACTTTATCAGTGACAGCAGCAGCAGTAGCAGCAACAGCAGCAACAACAACTGTTTTTAGGATATAGGACTATATCGCTAACAACAGCAGCTGCAACACCTGCACTAACGTTTTTGGGGCTTTATCGATAGTAGGAGCAACAAAAACTGTTTTTAGGATAACATCGGTAACAACAACAGTAGTTTGTGGGACTACATCGCAAACAGCAACTGCAACAGCGTTTAGAGAACTTTATCGATAAGAGGGGCAACAAAGTTCAAAGATAGCCGCAATAGATGGAAGAGTTGCAGCCGAGTTAAAACGATTCTAACAAACGATTCGTGAAAACCTAACAAAACAAATTGTTAGGTTTGCACGAAAATTTTCAAAGATTCTCATAGTACGTTTTTCACGTCTCCTACATCAACAAAATTTAAGGTGAAGTTAAAATCCGCGAAAAATGGAATAAAAAACTACTTTTTCAAAACCACTCGAAGTGCTGAGGAGAAAAGCAGTTTTTTTTACAGAAAATCACTACCTTCCAAAACAATGTTTCTTCATGAACTAAAATATTCCATTTTTTTCTTTATCTAAAAAAATCATATTTATAGTTCTATAAGGTATGCAACACGATGAACGTATTGGAGGGTCTCCCAAACACGCCATATGTTGTCCTTTTCACGAATACGTTCGCTTCAATATGTTATATCATACATGGACGAATATATTATTTTTTATTAAAATATATAATTTTAAATCGTGGTTGGTTAAGAATTTGAAGGTGTTTCCGACGCAAAAGTTGTTTGAATTCATTTTTTACATAACATATATTTTTTGACAAGGGTTTTACAGTAGGCTCAAAAAATGACTTATATGATTTATAGATCTATAAATTAGTTTTCACAGATTTTAGTTCTTACCAAGTACCGCATTAAAAAAAAAAAAAAAAAAAAAAAAAGACTTATACTTCTATAAACGAGTATTCAGTAAAACGGTTTTGTTTTGTACATAATTCGAGTTTTTAAAAATTGTCTTATTTACGTTCTGGTTTTTGTCAATCTACTAAGAACAATTTACAGTTCTATAACACACTCTTTGCTAAAAATGATTTTCTTGCATATTTTAAGAATTGCTAGACTTTTTGCCCGTTTTTTTGCATCCTTTCTCGGGACACAGTGAAAAATATTTTTTTTTATGTGTCAAAAGTAATAGTTTGATGTTGTACTTTTTCATTCTATAAAAAATGTTAGGTTTTGTCATTTTGTAAGGTTTTCATGAATTCGGTGTTTTCTTAGGTTATAGGACTATATCGCTAACAACAACAACTGCAACAACTGCACCAGCGTTTTTGGGACTGTATCAATAACAGGGGCAGCAGAGTTCAAAGACGGATGCTCCAATGTAGAGCACTTTATCAATGACAGCTGCAGCAATAGCTGCGATAACCGTTAACAGCAGCAACGGCAGGAGCCGCAACAACTGTTTTTAGGATATAGGACTATACCGCTAACAACAACAACTGCAACACCGACACCAACGTTTTTGGGACTGTATCGATAGCAGGAGCAACAACAACTGTTTTTAGGATAACATCGGTAACAGCAGCAGTTGTTTGTACGACTACATCACTAAAAGCAACTGCAACAATGTTTAGAGGACTTTATCGATAAGAGGGGCAAATAATTTCAAAGATAGTAACAACGGATGAAAGAGCTGCAACCGAGTTAAAACAACTCTTATGTTCTAGGACTATATCGCTAACAACAACAGCTGCAACACTTGCACAAACGTTTTTGGAACTGTATCGATAGCAGGTGCAGCAACAACTGTTTTTAGGATAACATCGGTAACAGCAGTAGCAGCAGCTGCAACAACTGCAACAACGTTTATATGACTAGATCGATAATAGGGGCACCAGAGTTCAAAGACAACTGCAACAACAATTTTTAGGATAACATCGATAACAACAGCAACAACAACGCCAAGTTTACAGTACTCTTTCGCTAACAACAACAACAAAAGTAACTGCAGCACAGTCTCTGATGGTCAAACAACTACGAGCGAGCGAGCGAGCGAGCGAGAGAGAGAGAGAGAGAGAGAGAGAGAGAGAGAGAGAGAGAGAGAGAACTGTGTAGTAACAACAGCAATTGCGACAACTGAAACCGAGCTAAAAGGACTCTTCTGTTGTAGGACTACATCGCTAACAACAACAACTGCAACACCTCCAACAACGTTTACGAGACTTTATCGATAACAGTGGCAGAAAAGTTCAAAGACAACTGCTTCAATGCAGAGCACTTTAACGATGACAGCTGCAGCGGCAGTTTTTATAATAACATTGGTAACAACAACATCAATTTAGAGGATTATATTGGTTACAACCTATGAATCCCCCTCGGTGGCGGCCATCCGAGGACAAGTCCGCGGCCGCGGCCTAGGCCGCGACCCCGCGGACGTGTCCTCAACCCGCGACCATGAAAAAAAAAAAAAAAAAAAAAAAAAAAAAAAAAAAAAAAAAAAAAAAAAAATTCTGAAAAAAACATATGTTATGCAGAAAAATATACTGAACAA
>BFEA01000069.1:1656207-1671528 GCA_003427395.1 Chara braunii | reverse complement strand
CAGGAACAGTAAAGAACAACATTTTACACAATTTGAACTAGTAAAGCATCGTACTAGATTGTCGACTGGGTCACCATCGTACACCTATTGCCATAGCTTGCAGATCTCTGACTACACCATGCCATACACTATTCAGCATACATGGGGAGATATAAGGGAGAAAGAGAAGGAGAGAGCAGAAAGAGAACCTTCTTCGATAGGACCGATCTCCAAATCGATGAAGGAGGGTGGCGCATCCCTGAAGCGCTTTTCGCCGTTTGTGCCAAACGACTCATCAGAGGGTAAGATGGGCTACATTTTTAGGTAGGCCTTCTACATCAACTGGACCAATTACCAGTGGAGTAGGGGCGACCATAGTAGCCTGGGAGAGATTTAGAGCATGGGTGTGTATGGAGGGGTGAGAGCTTGGGAGGGGGTAGCAGAGTAGGTAATGTGTCGGAGGTAGGGAAGGTGGGAGGTAGACAACAGTGGCATGATATTTTTAGCAAGGGATTATTTAATTTATGGATCAAGGGAGCTTTGGGAGAAGGCATTAGTGGGTAAGGTGTGGAGGTAGGGGGCATGTGAGTGACGTTTACCGCATGTGCGTTGATCTCCGCGTCAGTGACATGTCCATCTGAGGTCGCTGCCGCCATCGTCGGATTGCGTTGGCTTGGTATCCTGCAGTTAATGCGTATCTGCAGAGTTAGAGCGCAGTGCCAGGCCTCGACTATACCTTGGACACGTTGTGTGTCTGGGTTTTGCCTTGCCGGCTGGTGAATGTAGTGGAAGGAAGAAGTTTGCGCAAGGTCTGCAGCAGCTGCCACGGACAGCTAACTCAGAGTGAGGTACCGGAGTCTTGTGACCATACTAGTTTCGTGAGTGCTTGCCAAGGCATAGACGTGCCGTACAAGTGAGGATAAGCTTAGTGCTTTCATGGTGTATAAATGCCGGTGGTGTGTGTCGCGTATGTCTATGGGTTAGTAGTCTGGGCGGGAGTATTGGTTGTTTATGGTGTTTTTGCGCGTCTCTACTGCCTGTGCGTTTTTCTTGTGTCCAATGTTGGTTGGGGGGGTACTTCGTGCTGTAGTATGTATGTGAGGTATGATAGGCCATCGATCAGCCAGGCTATATTGGAGTTAGCTTGTGTATTTTCGCGGTTATTGTTCATGCAGTGGGTCTGTAGCAGACAGTCTGTGCATGTTGGTTAGGCGGGATTTTTTGTTTGTTAGTGGTTCATTCCATTTTATAACGTTTTTATCGTCTGTCTTCTTGATATCTGTTTTTTTTGTCCGGGTCATAGCGTGGTTTGCTGTATTCGAGCTGAATGTTAGTGTGTGCTCGTGCTTGCAGTTTGTTTATCTTGGACCTTTTGTCGTTTATGATTTTGCGTGTTTTATTTTCGTAAGGGGGTGTATCGGTTCATGATTTCTGACTTAGTGCCAGTGTACTTACCAGTAGCCGTTTTATTCCACGAGTTCTCATTGCTTCGTGTGAGGGGGGGGGGGTTAACTTTTTCTAATTTTTTTGGGGGGGAAAACTTTTAATTGTTTTATTGGGGGTTGGCCTTTCAGTGCCAAGGCCTGCATTTGTTTCTCCTTGGGGAGATATTTTTTCTGGGGGGATGTGTGGTTTTGTGTGTATGCTAGTTTGCTATTTGCTGTCCGGGGGTGTCTGTGTATGTTACTTTATGTGGGTTTGTAAGTCTGTGTTAGTTTCGTGCGTGTGTGTGTGTTTGATTTAGTGTGTGTATATGTGTTGATTTATTGTATTGATCTGTATTTTTTGGTATATGTATATGTATATGTGTGTGTGTGTGTGAGTGTGTGCGTGTGTGTCTTATTTTATAATTATATTTTATATGTCCAAATATGTGACTATATGTGTGTGTGTATGTATGTGTGCAGGGCTACCGGCGTTCGGGACGGGCCGAACGCCCGAACGTACGGGACCCCTTTGGAAGGCGCTCGGCCGTTCGGGCCGAACGCAGAGCAAAAAAAAAAAAAAAAAAAAAAAAAAAAAAAAAAAAAAAAAAGGTTTTCAAAAACTTTCGCAAAAACAATATGTTATGGAGAAAAATAAACTAAACAACATTTGCCCGGGCACTACATCCAAATTCGTTACCAAATTTGAATCAAAAACCAAATACAGAAAATAAACAATATGATAAAAAAAATAAAAAATAAAAAGAGAACTAAAATGAGTTAGGGTGCCAACACCTTTTCGACACCGCCATCTTTGCCGATTTTTAATTATCTTTTGGCATTGAAAAATTCCCTGAAAATTTACAGATATTTAGCTTGCATAATCAATAACTCGTTATTTTTTTCTTTAAATAATATTTAAAATAAAAAATGATAATAATATTTTTTAGGCCCCGAAATAAAGTGAAAACAAAAAGTTAAAAGTGAAAGAAAACAAAATAGTGAGTGGGCGAGCACATTTGGACACCCCCATCTTTGACGATTCTTAATGTTTTTTTGGCTCTGCAGAATGGCTTCAAAATTAATAGGCGTGTAGGTTACATCACAGAGAACTCACAAAAAAAATTCAGAAACAAAAACGTATTTTTAGGCCCCGAAACATTATTTGGCGGGGGCCGAACGTGGAGGTGTTCGGCCCCCGAACGGGATATCGAACGTCCGAACGTTCGGGGGCCAGCCCGAGGGCCCCCGAACGTTCGGACAGGTAACCCTGTATGTGTGTGTATTAATTATCTATTTTTTGTTTTTTGTCTGTTATTATTATTATTATATTATTATTGTTGTTATTGTTATTATTATCATTATTATCATTATTATTATTATTATTATTATTATTATTATTATTATTATTATTATTATTATTATTATCGATATTATTATTATTATTATTATTATTGTTGTTATATGTGTGTGTCCCTCCCGCGTTCCCGCGTGATGGGGTCCCTGGGGGGCAGAGGTACGGATGACGACCCTGCCCCTCCGGGGGATCGCCATCCATACCAGACATGTCTTTCGATAGTCTACACACACATGTTTTGGAGTAGAAATTGGAGGTGTTGGAGTGCTGTGTTGGGGTTGCATGTGAAAGGTTGATATTGGGTAGTGTTGTTGAGAGTCATTCGGATTATGCCCTGACACTTAGCTGGGCTGAATCCGTTGGCTGCCATTGTTATGATAAGGTGCATCAGGTCTTCTGCTGCTTGCACAGACGAGGATATTACAGTCATGATGGTAATTGTCTGTGGGATGAGGATTTTGATTGACTGCAACACTGGTCTATTTGAGTCGTATTTAATGAATTGGCTGGTAGGGAAATTAAGTTCTTTTCTTTTATCGAACCTCGAGGCTTCGTATGAGCCCGAAGTGTGATCCGTGATAGTGATGGTGGTATTTAGGAAGATGCAACTGCTATTGCCGGGTAAGGTGCCTTTTGCTGTCTGTTCCTTGAGGGTTACAATGTTGAGTGGGTGGAGATAGTACTTACTCCTTTTGCTTTTAACTGCTGTGTTTATGCATTCCCTAATTCTGGGGTTGTAGATGCAGTTCAGATTATCAAAGTATCTGAAACAGTTCTGGAATAGGGGAAGCAACTGCAGGTTGGACGACAGTCGTAGTTTTTTTCATGAGCTTGTATTCAAACTGAAAAAAATATATGTTACACCACATGGGGGAACAACTGAGTCCCATTGGTATTCCCAGTGTTTGCTTACAAGTAGCGCCTCCAAGTGTAGTGTACACATTCTTCATTAACCAGTTGTTCATTCTTCGGATGTCAGTTGCGCTTAGTATCGTTGTAGTGTTTTGTCTGAGTGATGTCCAAGTTGCGTCAATTTCAATTTCCGACCCGTTGTCTTTGATATAGCAAGCGATGCCGGTGTTCCTTCCATATGTTTTCCTTGCCACTTTAAACGCAAGCTCAATGAAGAAGTTGACAACCGCAGGTAGGCCATCTTTTGAATCATCGGTTGGGATCGACTCATAGTATTTTGTGATATTCGCAGAGTACAGATTGTGGATGTGTATGGGTAGGTTGTATATATAGTCTGATACTGAGTCGACTATCCACCAGAACGGGACTCTGACTCCGAATTCCTGTTATGTTGTTTGTGTGAGCATACCACTGTGAGTTTTGACCATCAGTGCCATCTTCTTTAGTGTGGCAGCACAGATATCTGCAAGCGGGGAGAAGATTACGTTTGCCGCGTTGGTCAACCATCTAAAGTCGTTTTTATGTTTTTTAAATGTTGCCATAAGGAAGGGTAATTTTGTATTTTTGATAGGTGCGTAGGGAAAGTTTGTTTCGATCTGGCAGCGGATTGTTCTAGTTTATTCACTTATTGTGCATTCACACAATGTAAACTTTGTTCCTGAGAGTCTGCGTAGGGCGAGGTACCTAATGAGGTTAATGCAGGTGAATGTAGGGGTATTAGGTGCCTTGTCGGCGCCGGATATGTAGAAGTGTTATGTTAGAATATCAATTTCATTTGTAGTGCTTGGTTCTTCGAGATCAAAATTGATTGGTCTGTGGAAACTTGCACAATTTTTATTTATGATTTGTGTAAGTTGTTTTTGTGCTGTCATAAGTTGTTCATCTGATATGATTGTGATCTCTTGATTGATTAGTTCTACGGTTTTTTGTAGGGTCATTTTGCATTCTCTCCTGATGTCATTTTGCTTGTAAGGTTTGAGTGCGATGTGGTTGGGTCCTTTTTCAGTCTGATTCCTTAATTATGGGTTCCGTATTATGTTTGTGTCTAGGGTGATGACGTGTGGTTGGAGTTCGTCATCTCCGCATATTTGTTCGTATCAGTGGTGTTGGCAGAGGCAGGTTTGGTCCTGTTGTTCATACCATTGGGTGAGATCGAATTTCTTGAAAACAACTGTGGGTTTGTACAGTTGTTTGGCAAGGTTGTTGTCGTAAGTCCATCCGAAGGTTATGCTCTGTAGTCTTTCTGTTGCGAGTGGGTTGTGCTTATGGAGTATATTTGTGAATAGGTTTCTGATTTTTATTTTTTCCATGAGTCTGTTTCTTTAGTGTAGGTGAACGATCTTCCTGCGGGGTTCCGCAACCTTTCTCCAGCCTCTTCGTCCATCTTCCATGACATGTAGGTTGTTGACCTGTTCAGGTAAGACAAACATTTACGGTATTCGTAAGTATGTTTTTTTTAAGAAGAACTTTTGGTTGTAACAGTTGCAGGTTCGAATTGGACTCAAACAGTATTATCTAGTCTAGGGTTTAGGGTTTATGTGTTGCTCTAATTATTTGTTTTTTAAGGTAGTGGTCTGCTAACAATAGCAAGGTTAGTAGGTAGTTGGGGATTTTTTTTAGAAAAACCATTCTTATACAGGGACCACGACTGCAAGGTAGTTGGCAAGATTTTATTTGGGTTTTGGGTGGGAGTCAGCAGAGGGGATGGAGCAGTAAGAGGGGGGTGCAAGGGGGGCAACGGTGTTTTGTATCAATGCGGTAGTCTTTAACATAAATAATGGGAACAAATAAAAAATATTTGAGTCTCAGCAACACTGCAGGTGCTTGTATTTGGCTTGTCTCACGAGTATTGTGGCTCCAGCAATCAACATGGTACCCATCAAAGAACGATGTGCAGTGGTCATGCTGTCTAAGTGGGTTGTCGTCTGAGCACCTGAGTTTCTCATATGAGATCCTTTGTAACAAAAAAACAGAGGTGCTGCAATCGGAATACTATGTAGGGCAGCTGATCGAGCACTAGGGTTTGCTAAATACTATTGCTAATCAACAATAATATCCCCCAGTCTACAGATTAGAGAGCGCTAGTCTATCGCTATCGTAGTCGTTGCGCAGATACCTTCTGATGGCTTTGAGGTGCGAGGAACCATCGTCGTTGCCAGTGTTGACTTCGCTGTAAGCTTCAGTCCCTGATCCAGCGAGGGATTCTTCACTATCGAAATTCTCGAAGATGTAGCCGAAGGTGCTGACCGCTCTTGCAGGTGTATCCGGAGAGGGTGATCCGACATTGATGGCAGTCTGTCACTTGGCACCGTCTTCAATGTCTTGATCTGGGACATGGATGATTTGGACCTGTGGCGGTTGTGTAACCACTGCCTGTGCTTGTCGCCCGCTGATCTGGCTGCGTATGGGTAACGAGTTGAGACTGCCAGCAAGTTGGATTGTCGAACCAATCTGTAGGGATGCATGCTGGGAGGAGAGCGCTGCGGGGGGTCGTGTGGCAGGCAATTGGTTTGGTGGCTGGAGGAGCGGTGCTGACATGGGGGTGTTGTGTGTGGGTGCAAGGACACTGCTGATGAATTGTTGGGCCTGCAAGTGCTGGTTGGTGTTTGCATGGTTTCTGTTCCTGCGCTGCCTTGTGTTGCCATGTCGTGCTGCATTGTGGTTAGGTCTGCATGGCCCGTTGTTCTTTCTTGCTTTTTTCTGTGGGCGCGTGTTTGGGTTGCAGTGTTGCAGTGTGTTGTGGTTAGGTCGGGGGTTTGATGTTGTGTTATGGTTGTGAAGCGGTAGATGCTGTATGGGGTGGTTTTGCGTGTGGGGAGATGGTGCAGGTGTGTGGGTCATAGTAGCCCTGGGGAGTGGGGTCGTAGCCTGTGTAGCTGGTGCATGTTGTGGGGCTGCCGTGTGGCTGTGCTGTGGGTTGTGCAGGGCTGGTGTCGTGGCTGTCGGAGGGGTTCTCGTGGCTGTGCGTTGTGCAGTGCTTATGGCAGGTGTGGTCGAGGCGCTGTTGCTTGAGACCGGCATGAATGGTAGCAGTGTCTGTCTTGTTCTGCTCCTGTGTGCTATGTATGGCTCTGCCGCTAAGGCACTTCTTCTGCTGCCTCCAGCCGCAGTCGGTGTCTTGACCGGGGCATCGGGGATCATGATGCCCGCGAATCTGCTAGCGAATGGAACATTCTTCAGCGCTGGATGGTCAGTAAGCCCTTCGACGGTGGTCATATTGTCGTCGATGAGTCTGTCGAGGAGGTCTCTCATGATCTGCCTCATGTGCAGGAAGGTGACTTGTGCGAAGCCGGGTCCCTTCCATTCTGTCTCCAGCTTCTGTTGGAAATCAAACATGCGTGTCACATCTGTTGGCGCCACAGGGTTGAAGAAGTCCAAGTTGGCGATGTAGTTCGATATCATGTGGTCAAACCAAGTAATGGTCTTGCCACAGTTCTTCTCACATGTGCACTTGAGATATGGGGCCGATGTTCCACATCTTCTTCACTTCTTCTATTGTCTGTGGGACTCTAGCGAAGCCTTTCTGTACAAGGATAGGCTTGGAGACAACACACTTGGTTCTGTTTAGAATGGCCAGTATGGGGAAGTCTCCGTCAAAGGGTGGTCTGTTGGTTGGGTAATGTAATGAGAAGTTGTGTGCGACCTGTTTGCATGCCTCAACATCAGCGTCAGACAGGTTGGCAAGTGCCTTGTATCCCTCAATCGAAATGGGTGCGGTGTAGTTGAAGGAGTCTAGTTGCTATACCTTGTGTGCGACATGTTTGCTGTTCTTTTCTACCAAGGTGTCAGAAGCAATCGGTAGAAAGTGGCTATCTTGTGCAAACTTGTGCACTTTCCATGTGCGATCTATCGTGGTGGAGGCGTTGGCAGTCACAGAGTTGAGTCTTCGTTCGTGTTGTTTCTCGAGATAGTCTATCTCAGCCTGTGTCAGTCCAATCCGTTGTCTACGTGCCTGTCTTCTAACATTCACCTCGGTTGAGATATCGATATCTCCAACGTCATTCAGGTGATCCGAGCAGTACCCAAACTTATCTAACATCATCTTCTCTCCTTTGGCTATGACTCTGTTAAGCTCCCTATTGTGTAGTAGATTCTTGCTAAGGATGACTGCCACATTGAGCGCATAAGCTTCAATGAGTTTGTGCATCTTTTCTGACTCAGTTTCGTACTTAGCACTGATAACCGCCCAGTCACTAAAGGTGAGTGTCTCAATCAGGCTGGTTGGTTGTGTAGCTGTGTGGAATCTGTTGAGGATGTCTTGTGGGAACGTCATCATAATCAGCTGAGAGTGGACGATTGGTGGTTGCAAGCTCGCGAATGGAGCTACCATAGGTGCCAGGTCCGCATGCCATCCGCGGTTGATGATCTCCTGGTCCTGCACATGTCAACATAGGCGCGGTTGGATAGTTAGTTATGGTTGGCGCTGTTATGTGTTGGTAAGCAGCTAGGTGCGTTGTCATGTATTTAGTGGGGAGGGTCTTTGCGGGGACTCACCATTATGTGGGGCCATAGGTTCCGTCTGTTGTCTTCATATCTCTCAATAACGCCCTACAAGAATCAAGGGGAATCAAAATTAATTTTGCCTGTTTTTTGTAGCTGGGGATGTAGTCATGGGTAGGTAGGGATTAACAGAGGTTTTTTGCAACCGGGGGAGCGGAAAAAAAGAAGATTTTACCGCAATTTATTATATTTCATGGTATTGTGTTAGATTTTCTGTTTTTTTTTTTTTTTTTTAAGGAAATCAATTAATTTTTCTGTTTCCGTCTGATTGTGCCCTCTTATATGGGGTTGTGCGTACCTGGGTCTTTTTTCGTTTCTTATTGTGGTTTTTATTGTTGTTTTACATATATGTGGTGGAGTATGGTGTATTTAGTCGTTTCTGGGGTTTGTAGGGGTATCATATTCTTTAGTTTAGTTTAGACTGTAGTAGATTCAATAAGTGTTCTGGGCCACTGTTTTTTTTTAGGGGTCGTGTTTCTTCGTGTGTCTTAAGCACCAGGTGTGCGAGAGTCGGTCCGACTACTGGTTGTCGCCTGTCATCCGTGTTTTTTTTGGGGGTTAGTCGACTTGTCTCTTTCTTAGTGGGGAGATGAAAAATCAAGAATTATTATGTTCTCTTTATAATATTTAATTTTTACTATTTAAGCATGCTAAGCCTCTCTTTGTCCATGTAGCGGAGTTCTATACCGGCGCACTAGTTCATGGTTGTTGTTATCACCTTTATTGCGCAATCGGTGTCAAGGCCACACGTAATTGCTTCCGTGCTAATTCAAGTTGAGAGTTCTGTCCGCCATGTTAGTTTCCTTTGTTGCGCGGGGGCATATCGCAGGCCGCGTCGTCATGGCCTTCGAGATGTGTGACCTTCGGGATTATCGCTTGGGTCGTGAGATCGCGTTTACGAGTGCGGTAGATAGGCACGAGATTCGTGACTATGAGCTTGATGCCAGGGGGGAGTTGGTGTTGCGTTTGGTAGTTGGTTTGGGTTATAATGGGAGTATTTACGCGAGGTTATTGTGTACGTGACGAAGGTGGGTGCCGATGTTCCAAACATTCATGTTGGTGCCG
The DNA here is from genome assembly GCA_003427395.1 of Chara braunii. Lineage (NCBI taxonomy): Eukaryota > Viridiplantae > Streptophyta > Charophyceae > Charales > Characeae > Chara > Chara braunii. The sequence continues at coordinate 1,662,291 of BFEA01000069.1, read as the reverse complement.
ATGAGGATATCGTCGAGTCTATGGTGCGTCTGGTGACTACAACACTACTTCGGGAGCATGACGATTATCTATCGTCTATTGTGGAGTGGGAGGCGAATTTGGATGCGCCCTTGGAGGGTCGTGCTTATATGCGTGGTATACTACAATTGTAATGTGTGGTGTGTGTAAAACCTGCTTACTTGGAGTAGGGCGATGGGCAAGATATGTCTTGATTGGGCTGTTCCGTTGCATATAGGATTTGCAGTGCTGCTTCAAGGTCACACGTCTGCTTTTGCTATCTTGATACTGCGTGGGCGGTGGCAATGAATGTACCAATGGAGGATCGTGCTAACGTGTGTGTCGTTCTGCAGACAGCTCTGAGTATTCTTAGGTGGTTAGTGGTGGTGGAATTGGGAACGAGGTGACATCATGGTTTCATGGCCGGTTATGCCATCAGAGGGATGTTCTGTGTGGTGCATTTGAAGTGGTTCCGCAGAGTCATGTATGATCTCGCCATCTTGCTTCCTTCGTAGTTGTGGCTTAGGTGGCAAGCATGGCTGCTTCATTGGGGGATTGTGTTGATGCGCGTGAGGTGGTGCGGATTTTTTGTGAGTGATCTACGAGTCGGCTATTGGTGGCAATATTTTGCTACCACGGAGAGCCTTTATGTAGTAATACCGTTTAAGTTTGTACAGGCAAGGTCATACCTGCTTCTGCGATCCTAATCACTACATAGTTGTGTGTTGGGATTACGGCTACTATAGATTTCCTATTCGACCTTCTATGAGTAGGGGTGTGTACCATTTGGACTTACGTTTTGGGATCTTGCGTATAAATCTTGTATGTGAACAAGAATGAGTGAACAGTGATCTGAGCACGACAATATCTGGTGATTTTATCTTTCATTGCTATTTTTTAATTTTTTGGATCTGGGTGTAATTTGTAGGTATGTACCTTGGCTGGCGCGTCCGCCTGTGTTGTGTTCTGGATACTAGTGTGGTTACGCCGTTGTTATGTGAGTTGGTATTTGCTTTCGTTTGAACGTATGTGTAATCCTCATCGTATTTGATCTCGGTGAACGTTCGCGCGTATCATGTGAACAATCTTTCTTCTATTTGGTGTTATCCATATGAAGCTAACCGATGCCTCCAACTGTGTTGTGTCATGAAAACTATTGTGGTCAATTCATTGTTACATGAGTAAAATAATCACTTGTTTCGAGTTTATGTGTACTTCTTGGTGTGTTCATCATATGAAAACTGATTGTGTATCTCTCGTGAATACCGTTCGTACTACTCATTTTGTTTAGTACTTATCACTTGTTGTCTTGTGAGATGGTAGTGCCATATTATTAGGAAAATTATGCGCGTGGGGGTATGAACACGCGGCCAACTATGGGAGTCTGTGCATCGAGTCTCTATTCTGGTAGTGCCATATTTTTCGAAAAATTGCGCATACGTGTGTATGATCTCGCAATTCAACCATGGGGAATCCATGAATCGCGTTTCTTTAATGGTTTTATCTCAGTATGTCGAATGTTGTGCGCGCAATTGATAAGATTTTTTTAAAAAAAATAATAATAATAAATATATATATATATATATTTGTTTATCGAGAGGGGTAGTCGTGGTTGTGGGTTATGTGTGTGTGAGGGACGTGAGTGGATGACGGCCTACACTATTCTCCCTGGTAGGGCGAAGCTTATAATCCATTAATTAGGTGTATACTACGGCTTCTTCGTACATACAAGTGGGTCCTACAATAGTAAGTCTTTCTGTGGATCTTAGTTTTGGGTCCAGGATCTTGCTAGCTACTTGGTGCGAATTATTTTACTACTTTATACGACGACCAAGGGCAGGTTTATCTTGGGTACGTAGGTGGGGAAAAGAAGCACATATCTTTGGTATGTTACTTCTTATCTTTCTACTTTTCGTGCATGGAGAATTCGTATGCGCGCGATTGAAATAGTGTCGTCATAGGGTGGCATAAGGCTGCACTGGACGAATAGTGGTTGATAGTTAACAAAGATTATGGGATTGTATATAAGTTTGTTTATGTATATACTATGTGTGAGTTACGCAGGGGTATATTTGTGTGGGTAAGAAAGTACTATATGCGTAGCTCCGGTGGTATAAGATAGGTGGAGGGCGGGGTGGGGGTGGGGCGTAAACAAGAGTAAAGAAGGTGACTGCGGGGGGACTTATTGGTGGGTATTGTAGTTCGTTGTGCATTAGCTATTTCGACTGTGTATCAAAGGTTTTACCACGACCAGCAAGTAGACCAAAACTAGTTGTATCGAGTGTATAGCCGATTCATGCATACTGTCATGGGGAGTCTACCCACACCATTGTATCAGGGCTAAAAAGTCGGTGTGTGGTTTGAAGCAAATTGCGAAGCAATTGAACAACCTGGCTGGGACAGGAACAGTAAAGAACAACATTTTACACAATTTGAACTAGTAAAGCATCGTACTAGATTGTCGACTGGGTCACCATCGTACACCTATTGCCATAGATCGCAGATTTTTGACTACACCATGCCATACACTATTCATCATACATGGGGAGAGATAAGGGAGAAAGAGAAGGAGAGAGCAGAAAGAGAACCTTCTTCGATAGGACCAATCTCCAAATCGATGAAGGAGGGTGGCGCATCCCTGAAGCGCTTTTCGCCGTTTGCACCAAACGGCTCATCGGAGGGTAAGATGGGCTACATTTTTAGGTAGGCCTTCTACATCAACTGGACCAATTACCAGTGGAGTAGGGGCGACCATAGTAGCCTAGGAGAGATTTAGAGGATGGGGTGTGTATGGAGGGGTGAGAGCTTGGGAGGGGGTAGCAGAGTAGGTAAGGTATCGGAGGTAGGGAAGGTGGGAGGTAGACAACAGTGGCATGATATTTTTAGTAAGGAATTATTTAATTTATGGATCAAGGGAGCTTTGGGAGAAGGGCATCAATAGGTAAGGTGTGGAGGTAGGGGGCATGTGAGTGACGTTTACCGCATGTGCGTTGATCTCTGCGTCAGTGACCTGTCTGTCTGAGGTCGCTGCCGCCATCGTCGGATTGCGTTGGCTCGGTATCCTACAGTTAACGGGTATCTGCAGAGTTAGAGCGCAGTGCTAGGCCTCGGCTATACCTTGGACACGTTGTGTGTCTGGGTTTTGCCTTGCCGATTGGTGAATGCAGTGGAAGGAAGAAGTTTGCGCAAGGTCTGCAGCAGCTGCCACGGACAGCTAACGCAGAGTGAGGTACCGGAGTCTTGTTACCATACTAGTTCCGTGAGTGCTTGCCAAGGCATAGACGTGCCGAACAAGTGAGGATGAGCTTAGTCCTTTCATTGTGTATAAATGCCTGTGGAGTGTGTCGCGTATGTCTGTGGGTTAGTAGTCTTGGTGGGAGTATTGGTTGTGTATGGTGTTTTTGCGCGTTTCTACTGCCTGTGCGTTTTTCTTGTGTCCAATGTTGGTTGGGGGGGTACTTCGTGCTGTAGTATGTATGTGAGGTATGACAGGCCATCGATCAGCCAGGCTATATTGGGGTTAGCATGTGAATTTTCATGGTTGTTGTTCATGCAGTGGGTCTGTAGCAAACAGTCTGTGCATGTTGGTTAGGAGGGATTTTTTGTTTGCTAGTGGCTCGTTCCATTTTATAACGTTTTCGTTGTCAGTCTTCTTAGTATTTGTTTTTTTTGTCCGGGTCATAGCCTGGTTTGCTTTATTCGAGCTGAATGTTAGTGTGCGCTCGTGCTTGCAGTTTGTTTTTCTTGGACCTTTTGTCGTTTATGATTTTGCGTGTTTTATTTATGTAAGGGGGTGTATCGGTTCATGATTTCTGACTTAGTGCCAGTGTACTTACCAGTAGCCGTTTTATTCCACAAGTTCTCATTGGTTCGTGTGAGGGGGGGGGTTAACTTTTTTTATTTTTTTTGGGGGGGGAAGGCTTTTAATTGTTTTATTGGGGGTTGGCCTTTCAGTGCCAAGGCTTGCATTTGTTTCACCTTGGGGAGAGATGTTTTCGGGGGGGGGTGTGGTTTTGTGTGTATGCTAGTTTGCTATATGCTGTCCGGGGGTGTCTGTGTATGTTACTTTATGTGGGTTTGTAAGTCTGTATTAGTTTCATGCGTGTGTGTGTGTTTGATTTAGCCTGTGTATGTGTGTTTATTTATTGTATTGATTTGTATTTTTGGATACATGTATATGTGTGTGTGTGTGTGAGTGTGTGCGTGTGTGTCTTATTTTATAATTATGTTTTATAGGTCCAAATATATGACTATATGTGTGTGTGTATGTATGTGTGTGTATTAATTATTTATTTTTTATTTTTTATCTATTATTATTATATTATTATTGTTGTTGTAATTATTATTATTATTACTATTATTATTATTATTATTATTATTATTATTATTATTATTATTATTATTATTATTATTATTGTTGTTGTTATTATGTGTGTGTGTGTGTGTGTGTGTGTGTGTGTGAGAGAGAGAGAGAGAGAGAGAGAGAGAGAGAACAGGTAAGTCTCCAACCTCGCAGCTGCCCTCATGGTTATTTCATCAATAGGGTGAGCAAAATAGAATGAATCCACAGCTAGAACATGGAAATATAAACTGCTAAACTCGTTTTTCTGCTTGCTCGAGCACTTGTGTGTGTCTGTGTCACTGTGTGTGTGTGTGTAAGTGCGGGGGGCCGGCCACCAATCAATCAATCAATCAATCCAGATTTTTTTTTTTTCATTTTTTTCCCCTCAACCCACCCGCTCCCGAAATTCAGTTTTTTTTTTTTTTGTGAGGGGGTAAGGTTTCGGTGGAAGAACCAAAAAAAAAATAAAAAAAAATAAAAAAATTACTCCCACAACCAGAAGCTATTCGAGGACTTACATAAATCCACAAATTCCCTAGAGGTTGATATCCCTTTCTCATTACTCACCCCTCTTATTGTTTTTTTCTTTTTTCTTTTCATCCCTCTTATTGTTTAATTGCCTCATGCCACTCAACTCAAGGTCATGGCTTCCTATAATAATATTATTCGAAATATTGTTCTACAGTTTTAAACCATATTCTCTAATGAACCTCAGTCGATCACAAAATCGTTTCTCTGATATTGCATTAATAATTACAATCAAGATTGTATATGACTTCAAACGACAGGACTCACAACAAAAAAGAAGACAACCCCCAAAAAAAAAGCCCTCTCAACTCAACTGTGTTTCATTCATCAACTGATCCTGAAACTTCAGAAACTCTCATTTTCTAAAACTATACCTTTAAAAGAACCAAATCCCAAGGGATAAAAAATCTAATTGCTCAATAAAGACCACAAATGTTTGCTCATGATCTATGTGACACCCCCGGCCACGACCGCAAGCAATTTGGCCAACGAGGCTGAAAAAGTCGCTCGCGGCCGCGGCCAGAAGGCCCTATTCGCGACCTCTTTTTTTGGATATTTTTTTTAGGGTCACATACGGGGTTGTGAGGTTTGCAAAACCCTACAACCGCATATATTTGTTTTTGAATTTGACTTTATTTACGGATTTTAGAACATGAAAAACTAAAATCGGTTAAAAAAAAAAAACAAATAAAAAAATAAAATAAAAGCAGTATTTTTTTTCCCCTTTTTTCATGAATGATATGGAGTTAGAGTCCTAAAAATTTTGCACAGGGAGAACCTTCTTCTTCCTTGCTGTTTTTTTTTATTTTCCTTCTTCTTCTTCCTTGCTGCTTTTTTTTTTTAACTCATTTTTTGCTGTTTTTTCTTTCCCTTCATCATCTTCTTCTTCTTCTTCTTGTTTTTCTTCTTCTTCTTTTTCTTCTTCTTCTTCTTCTTCTTCTTGTTCTTCTTCTTCTTGTTCTTCTCATTCTTCTTCTTCTTCTTCTTCTCATTCTTCTTCTGTTTTGTCTTCTTCTTCTTCTTCTTCTTTTTCTCTTTTCCTCATTTTCCTCCTTTTCCTCCTTTTCCTCCTCTTTTTTCTTCTTCGGGCAATTCGGGGCGGTGGTGGTCAGAAACAGACACACACAAAGAGAGAGACAGAGAGAGAGAGAGAAAGAGAGAGAGAGAGAGAGAGAGAGAGAGAGAGAGAGAGAGAGAGAGAGAGAAAAAAAAAAAAA
>BFEA01000069.1:1649410-1656160 GCA_003427395.1 Chara braunii | reverse complement strand
AAAAAGAGAGAGAGAGAGAGAGAGAGAGAGAGAGAGAGAGAGAGAGAGAGAGAGAGAGAGAGAGAGAGAGAGAGAGAGAGAAAGAGAGAGAGCATGTTAGTCTGCAACCTCGCAGCTGGCCTCATGGTACTTCCATCAATAGGATGACCAAAATCGAATGAATCTACCGGTACAACATGGAAATATACACTGCATGACCTTGTGTATGTGGAGATCTGTGTGTATATACACACACGTATATGATATCCTTAACTTGAAATAATCAAGTACACCATCATTGCGATTGCTTCGCGGCAACATATGAAATGGTTTTGATCAAGGCGGAATAACAATGAAAAAAATGTGAGTTTGTTATAGCTCCAAAGTTGGAGATCCAAACATATCAGCCTCACTGATGCTTTTAGTTACGTTCCAGAGTGAAGAGGAGTCAATGCGTGACGGGCGAAGAGATGGGTCAAAAGGGAAGGAGAAGGGAGGAGTAGGAAACGGGGGCGAGAAAGAGAGGGAATAGTCCGGAGAGGGGAAGAGATAGATATGGCAAAAGGGAGAGAGGCAGGCGAGGAGACTATCATAAGTATTGCGTAAAACTTGTGGATAGCACCGAATTGTGCAGAGGAAACAACTTCGAGATTATTTACAATATTCAGCTAGTTTTTTCTCGAAATTATTACATACTTAATCAATCATAAGCCAAAGAGACCTTCCAGCCATTTCACAATATTCATTCGAACAGTGTTATTTTATGGGGGCATGCAAAGGGGCACACAGGAGAGTGGAAGGATCAAATGATAAGGGTGTGGAATAGTGACAACAAAAGTTTCTTCCTTTTCGACCAATCGTTGAATCACAACCATCACCAACTCTCGAAGTTTGGAAAAACATCAAAACAGCGACCAAATTTTGTCAGAAAAACAGCTATCCTCCTGGATATTCCTCCGATAATGTCCTTCCTTCCTGGACCGTTAGTTCTTCCTCAGTTTCGCAACTCCCCGTTGGTCGTCAACTTATTTTCTTATTCCCACTTCCCTGCTTCCGACGCCATACTCCTCTTAATCCCTCGATCATTGCGCAAATCAAAAAGTCATCCTGATCATTAATTCATCGTCTGTAACCGTCTTCAAAAGACTTCAATCACGTATGCGACGGTATGCCCGCTCTATTGGAACTCCCCATCCTCCTCGATCCTCCCCGCCACGACTACTTCGAGATTAGTTAGGCAAAGCATAATCAGAAAAAATCTCACCATTTGCGTAAACAATTCAATACCCGCATCCCCCCACCAGGGTTTCCCCGCGACCACAATCACATGCTGCACAACCTGGTATTCTCAACCCCCTATTGCGTTGATGACCTGTACTGCGTCGAACACTTTATCAGTACGGTTTTGTCAGCAGCCTTTCATCCTCAAGTAACTTGAATAGAGAACATTTTACGACTCAAATGCTACACATGGCCTCCTCCATCAGAGCCCCCACATCCTGGCCTCGGCCAATCCGTTATTCCCTCAACGAAAAACGTCGATCTGAAATGACACACACTATATACCTACTCTTAACGCCCAGAAAATCACTCCCTTCATGCTCACGTCCCCCTATGACATTCGTATGTACAGGCAACATAGCTACTTGCGAAATCCCGATGACGAGAGCTTGTGGAAACCCATGAGATATCGATCACGGATCCTGCTCCAACAGGGCCTTGGCAAACGGTGGAACATCACAGGCAACGACACATGCATACAACCATAAAATTATCCAATACATAGGGTAAGCGGCGATCGTCAAGGAAGAGAAAAATAATAATAATGGTAAACTCATAGAGAGAATCCCGTTACGTTTCTTGGCCAATCATTGTCACCACACTCAGGGTGGAGTGACCATGCATTCGGTAGAGTACAGGGCTAGGGAGTGTGACTATTGTCCCTTAAACATGTTTTTCGCCATGTTGCTACCCATAGCTCATCAGAGGGAAAAAACACATTCTCGTACCATTGGCACAGATCGTAAGAGGAACACAAATTTTCGAGAGGGAGGGGGAGAATACTGAGAGATGTCACAGGCAGGGTAACCGGCGTTCAGGACGGGCGGAACGCTCGAACCCGAACGACCGAACGTATGGGACCCCTTCGGGATGCGTTTGGCTGTTCGGGCTGAACGGGGACCCTGAAAAAAAAAACAAAAAAAAAACAAAAAAAAAACAACTCAAACAAATCTGAAAAAACGATATGTTATGAAGAAAAATAAACTACACAAGATTTGCCTGAGCATTACATCCAAATTCCTTGCCAAATTTGACATAAAAATAAAACTCGAAAAACCAATATTAATAATAAAAATAAAAAAATAAAAAAATAATTAAATTTTGTGAGTTCGCGAGCATGTTTTCGACACCGCCATCTTTGGCGATTTTTCATTTTTCTTTGGAAGAGCTAAATGCCCTGAAAATTCACATATGTGTACTTCACATAATGCAAAACACACTAAAAAAGTTTCAAAAAATAATAAAATTGTTTAGACCCCGAACTAAAGTGAAAACAAAAAGTAAAAAGTGAAAAAAAACGTGGGCAAGCGCGTTTCGAGACCGCCATTTTTGGCGATAGTTTATTCTTATTTGGCTGAGCCAAATGACTTGAAAATTTTTAGGCGTGTACCTCACGTCGTAGAGAAGTCATAAAAAAACATTCTGGAAAAAAAAAAAAATTGTAGGCTCTGAAATAGTTTTTGGCGGGGGCCGAACGCCATCGGGTTCGGACCGCGTATGGACCCCAAACGCCCGTACGTACGGAGGTCGGCCCGGGGACCTCCGTACGTACGGGCTGGTAACCCTGGTCACAGGGTTTTTAATACCTATTTACCTTTTGAGGGATTTCATCCTCCAGATCCTCCGTGGATTGTTGAGCGAGCTTCAATATCTTGTGGATATTCCATTATTTCAACCCCCAAAGATGAGCTTCGTGTTGCAAGAGATGGAAGCACTTGGAGGAAAGAGGGAAAACCGAAGGGGGAGTGTGAGAGAGAAGGCGACTGAAAGCAGGATGCGTTAGGGCACGAAGGTGAGCTTAAGAGAGGCGAAAGGGGTGACGGTTAGAAGCGGCGTGTAAGTAGAGAACAACGGCATGAATTCCAGCAGCGCACAACTGGAGAGTTGGATGCGTGGGACCGCCAATGGGGAGGGTAGTCCATGGGCTCTCGTTCCGGAGCAGGACGATAGTGGATAGCACATACGAGCGAAAACCCTCATGCCGGGGCGACATATTCGCTCTAGGACAGTGGTTCGAAGTTCTTTAGATGCAAGAGTCGGGTCAGTCAACAGAAAAAATTTCCAGAATTAAATAATCATTATGGAGTAAACTTACATTATAAATTTCAAATTTTCATTCCATATGAAAAAATGTCATTCCAATTTAAAAAATTTTCGTCTTACTTGAAAATTTTCCTTTCAAGAATGGGGTATCCCTTCTTGTTTGAACTGCATGCTAGAGATGGAATGAAAGTCTGGATGAGTTCATGAAATATTTTAATTGGACTGTCATTCTAAGTAAGGATTTCCAGTCATAAATAAGTTAATCCAATCCAAATTAGAAGATATTCTTTGTAAAAGAATGAAAATCTAATTAAAAATTTTCATAAACTTGTCCAGACTTTATTTCCATTTTGAACAAATAGATTAAGTTGGAAGGGAAAGCTCATATTTAGACGGGAACGTGTCAAATTAAATTGAAACTTTTGGAATTGGACGAACATTGGAATGATAATTTATAAATATAAAGGATTTTGTTTTTATGGAATGTTTTTTCAACTTTCATTTATCGTGGGAATTTTTCTGTTGGTATTCGTGTCCTTCCCTGATTTTTGTATTTCGAAGGTACGGGCCTGGTACTGAACCGACGGTTTCTGGGGTTTTCGAAAGTGCCACTACCTTAAAGGGACTCTGATTTTTTTCATTATTGGAGGCTAAAGAGACCCCCACTTTTTTTTCAAAAAAAAAAAAATATATGCGTTGCCACTTTTACGCACCCTCGAACGAGTACGGATTCTAATAAGAATATGAAGATGATGCTCGACCAAATGTTGCTTGTTTGTGTTATTGCACCGCATATGTTTTTTTTCAGATTTTTTTGATGATTTTTTTTTTTTTTTTTTTTTTGCTTTTTCATACGGGGGCGTACAAGACGTACAGGTTTCCGTACAGGTTCCCATACAGATCTCGTACATATATTATCTGTACGTTTCGTATGGAAAGGCCCCGTACGTGTACTCTATGCAACGTAAAAAAATATATGTATATTCTATTTGACGATATATATATACACACACATACCCATCTGTATTGTAATAAAAAAAAAAAATATATATATATATATATATTTTATATATATATATTTATATTATATATTTATGACGATATATATAATATATATATATATATATATATATATATGCTTAAACGCATTTATCATATTATGTTACTCTGACTTTTTCGGTAACCGTGAAAAAAATAGAAAGGCCAGCATTAGATACCAAGGGGTGATCCTTCAAGGATGAGCTGGACCGAACTGACCAATGAATACGTGTGTGTGTGTCTGTGTGCGTGTGTGTGTATGCGCGCGAAAGAGAGAGAGAGAGAGAGAGTAAGTCTCCAACCTCGTGGCTGGCGCTAGGGTACTTCCATAGAAACGATGAGCAAAATCTAACGAATCTACCGCTAGAACATTGAAATATACACTGTCAGACATGTTTGTTTGTTTTTGTATTTGTTTTTTTTTTTTTGTTTTTTTTTTTTTTTTTTTTTTTTGAGGGAGAGAGAGAGAGAGAGAGAGAGAGAGAGAGAGAGAGAAAGAAAGAGAGAAAGACACACACTCACACAATATTGAAAAAAAAATTGTTATCTTTGTTGGTTTTTCTTTTCTTTTTTTCCACCCGAAAACGACCCCCCCGAAATTTTACTTTTTAGGCAGCGGAAAAAGTCGGTTGCGGGGTTGCAGCCGGCCTCCTAGGCCGTGGGATCCGCGGGATAGGGGATCACGTAGCTCATGATCCATTTGCCACTCACTACCAATCATATAAGGCAACCTATGACCGCATCAAAGGGACTTGTGCAACCGGTTAAACGAGCTCAACGCTCGTTCACGTTCAAACACACCTGTTCATTCCCCCCGGGCACGCGTTCAATCGCGTTCAAACGCGTTGCGCGTCACGTGGCGCAAAAAAATTGAACGTGACCCCTTGGGGCGCGCGCGCGCGTCGCGGACTACGGGGTGGTGGGCCTCGTTCAACGAACCCCGAAAGTGCAAAAAACAGCCCCCCCGGAGGCCCACCCCTCCTACCTCGTCACCCCCCGCCATATGTTAAGAGTCCTTTTTTTTTTGGAGGGGGTGGGGGGGTGGGGGAATCCCCCAAACACGGCTCAGACGGCCCATGCAAGCTCTCTGAAGGTTCCTCGCAACCATGTAGCGCAGACCCCCCCACCAAAATCAAGGCAGGCAGTGAATGTGCAAAAAAGCACGAGCTGGTCAAATATATACTCTAGATTCGAATTCATGTCTGTGTTTCAACAGTTATGGGTTTCTCACGTGGCTAGGCTGGACGTGATTCTCAGAGCTTGGATGCACTACTCACCAAATGTGCAAAAGTAGAATGAATCTTCTATAGAACATGAAATAATACGCTGCAATATGTTTTGTTTTTTGTGCATGTGGTGAGTATAGGCCCTTAGGGCCAGTACACGTATTCCTAAGAAAATAAAAACGAGATAAAAGAAAAACGAGATAAAAGAAAAAAAATAAGTGGCCCTAAGGGCCTCTACTCACCACAAGAAAAAAAAAAAACAAGAAATTTTTCTCGTTTTTCTTTTCTTAGGAATACGTGAAGTGGCCCTAAGGGCCTCTACTCACCACATGCACAAAAGACAAAACATATGGCGGCGTATTATTCCATGTTCTGCAGAAGATTCATTCTAGTTTTGCAAATTTGGTGAGCAGTGAGGCCAACCCCTGAGAATCAGGTGCATAGACCAACACGGCCTAGCTACGTGAGCAACCCATAACCGCCGAAACACAGACCTGAATTTGAATCTTGAGTATATATTCGGCTAGCTCTTGCTGTACTTCATATTCACGACCTGCCTTGATTTTCGTGAGGGGGTTTGCGCTACATGGCTGCAAGGATCCTTCAGATAGCCTGCATGGAACATAAAATTCCTGAAAACCTGACAAAAAAAATTGTTAGGTTTGCACAAAATTTTTTAAAGATTCTGATAGTACATTTTTCAGGCCTTTTACATGAACAACATTCTATGTGAAGTAAATTAACTGCAAAAAATGAATAGAAAAATAGTTTTTCAAAACCACTAGAAGTGGTGAGGAGAGAAGCAAATCTTTTTCCAAAAAAATCACTACCTTGCAAAGCACCGTTTGTTCAAGAATCGAAATATCCCAATTTTTTTTTATTTAAAAAAATCAAATTTATAGTTCTATAAGGTATGAAGCACGATGAAACTTTCAGGGGTTTTCCAAACACGCACATATATTCTTCTATTCACGAATACGTTCTCGTGGATATGTTCCCTCATACATGGACGGATATATTGTTTTTTAGTATTTTTTATTGAAATATTTTTCCAGTTTTTAATTGTAAATCGTGGTTGGCTAAGAATTTGAAGATGTCCCCGAGACAAAATTTGTTTGAATTCTTCTTTTAGATAACAAATATTTTTTGACAACGATTTTACAGTAAACTTAAAAATGGATTA
>BFEA01000069.1:1641910-1644410 GCA_003427395.1 Chara braunii | reverse complement strand
GGTTATGTAGGAACTCATGACCTCACTAAGATTGAAATCTACCTGTATCTTTTCCTACATAGATGACTCCTAGATGGTGCAAAAAACCTATCTGGTCACCTTGTGCTCGTCTTTTATATTTTTCTGTCTCCTTTAAAAACTATGTTTTTTTTCTAAGTCTAAACAAATATTTTTTTCTCCCCTCCAAGTGTGTGAAGTTTCTCAGATTCAATGTGGACTCGTGCTACAAGCTAACTGCAAGTCCTTAGGGGAAGACCCTAAAAATTTGCATCACCATCCAATCAATGCTATCAAAAACTGAAACTACAAACATGGATATCTTCTCCATCGCCGAAAAATTGACAACACTCGTTAATGTTTTCCAACCAGCAGTCACTTTTTTTTCTCACCTTGATCAGGCCATCAACCCTAATGCTTGAGATGATCTATCTCGTCTTTTGGAAGGAGTAAAAAATGACTTAAATTGGTGGATGTTTAGCATCCCCAGACTCAAGGGAAGGAATTGGTCGATCAAGCCGATCGAGCCAACCATCTAAACCGACGTCTCGAATCAAGCAATTGAGGCTATCATTTACGCAAATAACGGAAGAGAAGAAAAATTAAGCATTCCCCTTCCAAACGTATGGTTGGAATCATCCAACACGCATTGAGAATTGTTCAGGGTGTTGTATATTCTCTCTTTTGTTCGAGGTCAATTGTATCTTCCTTCCAATAATGCTGCAGTCAACGTTATTGGAGACAACGCAGCGGTAGTCACATTGTCTTAGGATTAGAAGTCCTCTTATGTCAGGATGAACTCTCTACTTAGGGAAATAACGATCATCCTCTTGGAAACTCAAGGGCAAATAAAATTTATTTAGGTACCCTGCTCTTTAAACTCAGAAGCGGGCTCACTCTCAAAGTGGAAGGACCTCTTGAACTGGGGTCTTGCTCCTTATCTGGTCTTCCAATTTTCACAAAATTTGGAGTGTCTTCTGCAAACTTGTTTGCATCTCAAGTTCATCATGTCTCTCACTGCTTCCTCTCTGAAATTTGGAGTAAAAATGGCAATGATGTTTATTCCTTATCCTTGAATTGACAGAAATTTCAGGTGGACCCCTGTCTTTGGCTATTTTCACTTGTTTCGTTACTTTGCCAAGGGATAAGAAGAATGAAGGTATTTGGAGGAGACTACCTACTCATCACCCCTAAGGCTCCTAGAGTGGCCTGGTCCCCTATGGTTACTACTATGTGCTGCTCAGAAACTATGAAAATTTTCAATATTCCTTCTTCCTACACGCTTACCTCCAAAGGTCTCAAAAATACTCTCAAACCCGGTACCTTCAAACTATTCACCAGAACGATCTCACTATCAGCGATCTCCCCTAGTGTGGCAGCCTTAACCGTATCGGATGAAGGAAGAGAAACTCGTCTAGGATACTTGAGCAGCATTTGCTCTAGGATCCACTCATCACAGATACTCTAACAAACACCGCCAACTTGAATACTATCGCTGCTACTCAAATCCTTCTAACCCAGCTCGCTTGAACCACGTTCTCAGGCGTCTGTTGAAGGCATTTGAGGTTAAGGCTTGCTAGGACCGCCGTCCAGGAAAGATGGAACCAGTTCGAAGGTCTTCACAAAGCTGATTGTAACTTTCGCACATCTCATGGTACAATTTCAAGAAGGTATCCCCTTTGCAATATTTGCGGGAAGTTTTTCTTAAGCTCATCACTGTCGACTTTCCTCTCTGTTGGGTTTTCGTATAGCGAGGTTGAGCTAACTGAGTAGTTGTGTCCATATCACTACTCTCCAACGAATATCGTCACCTGGTACGAGGACGGCCCGTCAGTACTCCCGTACGATCGTACGTACGGGCCCTCAGCGTCCGTTCGGACCCTTCGTACCTGACCTTCCGGTAGGGTGTTTAGGGGGTGGAGGGGCTGGGGGGGGGTCGGGTGTCAGGGGGGTACCCCTCCATTGAAAACAAAAAATATTTAAAAAAAAAAGTAAAAAAAGTTGATTGATTGATTGATTGATTGATTGATTGATCGTAAAATGGAAAAAAAAATAAAAAAAATTAAAAAGAAAAAAAAAAATCCGTGCAATGATAGATTGATTGATTGATTGTTTTGGTGTGGGGGGGTCGCCTCCCCCCCACGAATGCACACACACACACATACACGGTTGATTGATTGATTAATTTGGTGTGGGTGGATCTTCTCCCCCTTGCGAACAAACACACACACACACAGTTGATTGAATGATTGATTTCGTGGGGGGTGGTCTCCTCTCCCCTGCGAAGAAACACACACGAACACGCACACACACACACACACACACACACACACACACACACACACACACACACACATACACACAAACACACGCACACACATACTCATGCACACACGAAAACAAGTGTGACAGTGTATATTTCCATGTTCTAGTGGTAGTAGTGGTAGATTCATTCGATTTTGGTCATCCGTTCGATGAACGGATGACGTGGGCAAGTACGAGG
>BFEA01000069.1:1589364-1612127 GCA_003427395.1 Chara braunii | reverse complement strand
AGAGAGAGAGAGAGAGAGAGAGAGAGAGAGAGAGAGAGAGAGAGAGAGAGAGAGAGAGAGAGAGAGAGAGAGAGAGACAAAGGTGAGGAGAGAGAGAGAGAGTGGCATAAGACGAAGTCCAAGTAATATCCAAAACCCGAATGCGACGTTAAAATAAAGCTTGAAGTACAATACTCGGACACAATGTCCGGTTGGCGCACGACCCGACCGGTTTCGGCTGGTCGCCAAGTCCAGCCTCATAAGGGGTCTATTTGTCAGTAGGGACTGAACCGTTGACTTCCTATTTATCTCGTGTGGAAATGGTCTATCGTCTATCTCTAAGCAGTTCTAGGACAGTAGTAAAAATCTAACTTATTAACTTCTGGTGGTACTACTGGAAATCACATCGGTTCAATAGGTCGCCGGTTCAATCTTCTCATCGCGCCACTTTCTCTTCACCATATATCAACATCGCGGGTTCAAATCCTAAGTACCGAAAAATACCACAATTACTCCTGCTACTTAAACAATACGTCTACGTCCCAGGTTCGAATCTCACATCTTAGCTTCAAATCTCCAAGTTATCCAACAACATCCCTTACAACGTCACGAGTTGAAATCCCTCTGCATATCTTCTCAGATTGTCACACCACCACAGTTCCACAAATAACTATTACCTCGTCCTATTCTAAACTACTGCAACTCATCCCATCCAGTTAACACTTCTTACCATTATTTCCATAACCCCCCATGTTTCCGAGAAACATTCCTCAGTGCCTGGTCAAAACAATCATCCGGATACCCGCGTCGCCATAACTCTGTTTTCAAGGAAAACAAGAAGGAAAACTCCATACCCAGGACAGTGGTAAATCTTCGGGCCCGATGCAGAAACGACCCAATAACAACAATTTTCTGTTGTTTGCTCGAATATGAACAAAAATCCTAAATGCAATGAAAAACCAATCTGCCACTAACAGGTCGACGCTGATTCTTATGACATGGCATACTAACAACCTCATTCGCCCCATCAAAAATCTTGAGGACACACCCAAGATAATCCCACGAGTTGCCATTGTCAGTCCTTTCAAGAACTAAGTTATCGTCGTAGCAAGATAGGAACTTGTGCATAATCTTGTATGCATGACATAACGATCTCGTATCATGCTTCCTAAATTTGATGAATACGGACACATCGTCCACCAGTCGGAAACTAGAGAACAACTTCCGATCTTTCCCTTATGATGACAGAAACGACCACTCATTGTATGCGCACAAAAGACATGCCAGCGCACGGCTCGTGGATTAGCTCATTGGAATTCCTATGTGCTGCGACAATAGTGACCCCCCCCCCCCCSCCMCCTTGTAGCTCCAAGGCGCGAAGGTGCCTTTCAAAGTCTAAGGCGGGAAATCACAGTAGTGAGGCGAGGCTCTTTGTGTGTTTCCTAAGAGGATTGAAAGCCTCATCGCACTGGCAGTTACAGAAATGTATCCAACCATTTTCAGGGTCGAATCGGTGTTCTCTTTTTTTTTTCCCCCTCACTCTTTCTGGAATCTGACAGTGGAATCCGTGATCAGAGGATTGTAACCGTGATCACAATGGCACTTAGAGGAATGTATCCATCCATTTTCATGGCCCAATCCGTGTTTCCATTTTTTTTTTTTTTTTCGTTTCTGGAAATCTGACAATCTGGTCACCAGGCTGAGATGCCCTCACTGAGGGCACACTCACACTACCACTTCCAAGAATATACACAACTGCAATCACGACGTGAGTCTCTCCTCTGTTTTTTTTCCTTGTTTTGTGAGTTTCATTGCAGCAACTTTTCTTGTTCTTTTTTTTTTTTTTTTTTCTCTGTGAGAGTACCATAAAGAAAATGGAGTGGGGCCCAGGAGTGGGGCCCACGAACACGACGATCCGCTAAGAAATCCCACGCAGAGTGGTTACACTGAAAAGAGAAATGCGTATGAAGGATTTCCCGGCCAAATTCTTTGACCGAGTTTTGAAGGGGTTTGCCCATGGCAGGGACGAACCATGGCCATGGACCTGCGAGTTGATTACAACAGCTTGACCTGCTACAACCGAACATAAGTGGTTCTCTAATTGTCTATCTTGCAAAGATCGCTTGATAAGTGCTCTCGAATAGGAAAGTCGAAGGACTTGCGTTCCTGTTTTTTGTTGCTTTAAACTTGGGATGTTTGGATCACCGGGATTAAGGGGATGGGGCAGGTCGCGAGCTCGAATCTGACCCGATCTACGCCCTGATAGGGTACCAGTAGGATTTGTGTAAGTGCGTGAGCCAGTGACTACTGGATATTTGAGTTTTTACATAGATAAGTGGGATGAGGCAGGCCGTGGGCTCGAACCCGGTCTGATCTCTGTCGTAGTAAATTCTTTTCGTTGATTTTCTTGTGGGCCCGGGATGTAGGTTTTGAGTGGTGTGGTTTTGGCCCGAAATTGGTCCTTGAGTCGAGGGATTGCGTGTGGATTTGGTGTTGGCTCAACCCGGGGAAGCCTGGTGATGCTGGGACATAAATAGAATGGTTGAGAAGCGTTAATCCTCTTTCTTCGCTAATGGTTCCACCATTAGCGTAAGTGTGGTTGGCTGTCGCGTTGGCCATCGGGTTTGTCGGAAGGCAGGTGGCGAGCCTAATGCAATTTTAATCATTCTCGGATTTACTTGTGTCTCGTTCATGTCTCGGTTTTGCGACTCGTGTTTGCATGCTCAAGTCAATCACGAATGCGTGTGGTTACGTATTCATGTATTCATTTATGTCTCGTAATACCTGCTTATAAGGCTGCTATAGCGCGTGTGAACCTGCCCGGGATCTTTGCAAGGAGTGAGTGAGCACGTTTGAATCGTCAGTTCCTCGATATTATCAAGAGGAGTATAGTTTTTCGCCTTGACTCAAGTTTGACTGCGTGGCGTGATGTTGGGGAATCTGAAGACCGGAGGAGAAGTGTCTGTTGGGAACGATATCGAAAACGGGGTTGCCACTCGTTGAAGTAACGGGTAGGCATGGGTGGCGTGGACCGCCCGCGTGACTAAGGTGACCGACGTGATCGGTACAACGATGAAGGAAGACGCGGTCGAGATGATGGCGACCGACACCGGACGCATGAGCACGAGGTGCGCGAGCGGCGCCCGGAGTTTTCTGAGCCTGTACGGAGGTCGCCTCCAGTTTGCTTTGGCTGCAAGGTACATGGGCACTATAGAAACGACTGTTGGAGATTTCTGGCTGATGCCGCCACTAGGAGTCAAGCGGAGCGGGATAGCTACGTCTGTCCTCTGGAGTTCGAGAGACGCGGTCGCTCGACATCGCCAAGGCGTAATCATGGAGCAACGGTATACCGCTCACCGTCGGCAGACTCGAAAACTACTTCGAAATTGGAGGAGTTGGGTGAGAGTGTTGCAAGTCTAAAAGAATTCATTGACCTCGAGAAGGCAAGGCGTGAGGAGAAGGAAAGAAAAAGATTAGTTAAGGAAGAGACCAAGAAACGGGAGATGGAAGCACGTCAACGGGAGGAGGAGCGCCTGGTGGAGGAGGTTCGTTGCATGAGGAAGTTGGAGAAGCAAAAAAGACGTGAGGATATTAAAAATGAGGTTCGTAAGGCTGTCGAAAAAGGGAAGGAGAAAATTGAGTTACCTTCCTCTTTTGGAACGACAAACGAGCCAGACGAGGTCGAGGCGATTACAACCGCTACGAAGAATTTGGCCATTGCAGAAAAGAGGAAGCAGGGTGAAGACAGCGCGGTGGGAGACAGCCCGCCAGTTGCCACACCCGCAAAGAAGACAAACTAGAGATTAGGGATCCGACATCTGCGGTTTTCCGAGCGACCACAACGAACACGCACGCGGGCGAATCGAAGGCTTGCGCGCGCTACACCCGGCCTGCCAAGGCCACAACCGCCATCAAGCCGCCTGTCTGGAACCTGGCGATGGAGCGGCTAATGTTTCTGGATCAAACACGGCGTACGCTGGCTACTGTTGACTGCGACCAATTGAAGGAATTCTGCCGTCTTGAAGGTGTTACGTATACCACGAAGGTGCGAGTCATTTTCGATCTTGCCGATGCAAGGGCACGAGCAAGGTTTGGATCGGAGCCAACTGGTACCGACCCACCAGAATTGGGAGATGATCATGATGGTAAGGTGAGTCATGAGAGCTCGGATAAAGGGTCTCAGTGACGAGGGTTTGCCAATGAACAATGGTTAGGTATCTGTGAGGTGCTGATTGTCTTTCGTCGCGTGCATGGCTGTACCGACCCTGATGTAGAGTATGTTTTCCGATTGATTGTACTGTATCTCGCACTTCGAGGGTTTTGCCGATGGCTATGCAAATGTATCGATGCTTAGCTCGCGCTGTTTTCTCGTTTCGGATTCGATTTTCTGACACACCCTCGCTGCATTTATGTGATCACGTTAACTAAATGTAGGTCGCAATATATTGGAAAAACGATTAGGGAACCGGACACCCGATGGAAGGAACATGTGTCTGTTTGAAAAAGGAAAGGGAAATCAACGCACCTGTATCGTTGGTGGTTGAGATTTGGGATCGAAACATGTGTACTAATTCCGATAGAGGTGTGTGAGGAAGCTGACCTCCTAACTACTGAAACGTTGTATATTAAGAGATGGAGTTCACACTTGAACACTGATGGGTGTGTGGTGAAGACAAGGACAAGGAATAAGAGAAAGGGGAAGAAGGAAAGAGCGCGAAGGGATGGGGCACCTGTAGTTACGGAACCACGAAGTTTTCGACCCATACGTTGTAAGCTAGCGAAGGAAAGCACTTGGACAATACAAGTGTTCGATGTGTTGAAGCGGCAGGATGCTGGAGGTTGTCGGGATTTCAGTATTGAGTTTAGTGGGGGTAATTGTTGGAGTGATCGATGGCGTGCGCTGCGGGAAGCTTTCGGATCTTCATCAGTAGTGGTCAACGAGCAGTCCGGTGTTTTCAAGGAATTTAGGGGGGGCTATGAGTTGGGATGCACCTTGAGGATTACGTACTTAAGACGTTGGAAACCAAGGACAGGGATCAATAAGCCTTTCTTAGTGTCCTTGCTAAGAAATCCAAAGAGATATGAGTCGCTAAAGAAATGGGATCTACATTCTCTGGCTGAATTACTCTCATCCGTAAAAGATTTTGAACGTAAGTCTACGAGAACGTACGTGAGGCGCCTGATTTCTCGCTGTGTACGTGATGGATTTGGTTTTAATTTGTCAGCACACCTTGTAGTGCGCTTGCTGTTCGACGACCGGGTTAAGTTGGCTGAAGTGCGGAAATCGGTAAATGATAAGTTAGGTGGTTTGTACCACCCGCCTTGTGTTAAGAAACGAGCACGATTGAAGATCCGCATCATCTGGACAAAGAATCCGAGTGTTGCGGATTTATTGCATAATCAGCGCAGGTTTGCCTGCGCTGATGTGTCTGCCTACACATGTGTAGGCTTACCTTACCCTCGGGTTAGAGGTCACGTGCAGTTTCGACTACATGAGATGGAAGGAGTGTCTGCGTTGCTGTGTAATGCAAAAAATGTTTCGAAACTGCCAAGGAAGGACAGGTTGCTCATTCTGAAACAAGAAGTGGAAGTTGCTTTCGCAAGTTGGCCGAATGGCAAGAACCAGAAGGTGAGTTGCTCAACGAGGGAGCTCGCTGCATGCATACAGGATCGACCGGAAGTTAGTAAATGTTTGGGGCAGGAGGTGGTACACGAGTGGGGAAAAAAATTGGAAGGTTTGGTACTAACCCCGTTGGATCGTAATCCGAGCGTAACAATGGTGATGTGCCCACGAATCTATTATGAGGGAATGATGAATCTGTTCATCAGAAGTGAGGGCTGCTGTGTTGTTGATAGCCATGCCAATGATGTTTTATTGGAGATGAAGAGGAATTTGAGTATCAGTAAATTGGCAGATTTCGCAAGATGGAATAAGAAGCGCACTTTTGGGCACGCGTGTGCTTTTTCTAAACACAAAGATCCAAATCAGTTTCGACCGATTTGCCCATCTTTCCAGGAACCCACAACAAAAACAAGTAAGGCAGTGGCGAAAGCACTTAACCACCTTCTTTACACAATCCCTGCGGATTGGCACTTCAACTTAAAGGACGTTTCACAACTGACAAAGAAGATTGAGGAGGTAACCGTCGTATTTGTAGAACGGCCCCGGAGATGGTCGAATCAAGATCATACGATGTTAAAGATATGTTCATTTTGTTGCCACACAGGGAGATTATGAACGCAGTCAAATGGTTGATAGAGTACCATGAAGGGAAAGGGAGGAGTTTTGTTCGGGTAAATACCCGAGGACGCGGAGCAACTTTCGGGGTGACAACAGGGTATGACCACTGGAGGAAATTGGGTTTTGATGATATCCATCGGTTCGTTGAATTCGAACTCTCACACACGTACACGATTGCGCTGAACACCCTGGTGAAGCAAGAAGTGGGCATCCCGATGGGAAAAAGCATGAGCCCACCCCTTGCCTGCGTCATGTGCGCAAAGGCTGAGTTTGATTTCTTGGAACAATTGGGAGAAAAACGTAGGAACGTCTACGGGATTCGGCTGACTGATGATGTGGGAGTGCTCGTGTTTGGAAATGGAAGTATGAAGCGAAAGGAGATTTTTGATGCGTTTGAGCACACTTACCCCTCCAATTTGACTTTAAAACGGACAGATAATGGTGGAAACGTGTGGGAGTTTTTGGGTTGTGAGGTCCGAGTAAACGATTAATGCCCTTATGTTGAATGCGTACAGTTGTCGAAGAACGAGGCCACCATCTGGAAATCGGAGTCACTTGAATTTCAGAACGGACAGTCTTTCAGCTCATGGGGAAGTAAAAGCCAAAAAAGCGGTGTGATAAACAGCTATCTGCATCGTATAGACAGGAACACGACGATCCGCTCTGAAATCCCACGCAGAGTGGTTACCCTGAAAAGAGAAATGTGTATGAAGGATTTCCTGGCCAAATTCTTTGACCGAGTTTTGAAGGGGCTTGCCCATGGCAGGGACGAACCATGGCCATGGACCTGCAAGTTGATTACAGCAGCTTGACCTGCTACAACCGAACAGGAGTGGTTCTCTGATTGTCTATCTTGCAAAGATCGCTTGATGAGTGCTCTCGAATAGGAAAGTCGAAGGACTTGCGTTCCTGTTTTTTGTTGCTTTGAACCTGGGATGTTTGGATCACTGGGATTAAGGGGATGGGGCAGGTCGCGAGCTCGAATCTGACCCGATCTACGCCCTGATAGGGTACCAGTAGGATTTGTGTCAGTGCGTGAGCCAGTGACTTCTGGATATTTGAGTTTTTACATAGGTAAGTGGGATGGGGCAGGCCGTGGGCTCGAACCCGGCCTGATCTCGGTCGTAGTAAGTTCCTTTCGTTGATTTTCCTGTGGGCCCGGGACGTAGGTTTTGAGTGGTCTGGTTTTGGCCCGGTATTGGTCCTTGAGCCGAGGGCCTACGTGTGGATTTGGTGTTGGCTCAACCCGGGGAGGCGCGGTGATGCTGGGACAGAAATAGAATGGTTGAGAAGCGTTAATCCTCTTTCTTCGCTAATGGGTCCACCATTAGCGTAAGTGTGGTTGGCGGTTGCGTTGGCCATCGGGTTTGTCGGAAGGCAGGTGGCGAGCCTAATGCAATTTTAATCATTCTTGGATTTACTTGTGTCTCGTTCATGTCTCGTTTTTGCGACTCGTGTTTGCATGCTCAAGTCAATCACGAATGCGTGTGGTTACGTATTCATGTATTCATTTCTGTCTCATAATACCAGGTTCGGCGCAGTGAAATTCAGGGTAGGAAAAAATAGGCTCGAGGTACTAGTGGAAAAAAAAAAAAAAAAAAACACCCTTGGGGCCTGGCTGCAGTGCTCTCCACATGTGCATAAGACAAAAAAATGATAATAGTGAGAGGATGAGATAGATGCGTACTACCAATAAAACTGAGATATTAAAAAAAAAAAAAAAAAACTGAGATAGATGAGAGAAGAATATAGCTTACCTTTAAAAATAAAAGTAAAAATGCCAATGTATCTTTCCATGTCTGGCGGTGGATTCAGTCTCATTTTGCACATTTGGAGAGTAGTGCAGCTAGGCCATGAGACTTACCATGATATTTGTCCTTTGTGCATGTCCACAGAACAGGGGAGTGAGGCGGCAAATAACGAATAGTATTCTACACACCAAAAAGGAGGGTAGTATTCTACACCGTATTCCCTCTCCCTCCATTCCACACGGGACCCCTAAAGCAACTAAGAACCCATGACAAAAGGGATCCCCCTAAAGCAACTAAGAACCAATGACAAAAGGGAGCCTTATGGCTCCGTACCCTAAATGGCGGGATGCATAATCCCACCATCCGTTGAAAATGCAATCGACAGTTCCTAACCCTAAATGGCGTTGAAAATGCAATGGACAGTTCCACACGGTCACGCGGACTAGTACACTATACTATTCGCTGGCCGAAGTTTGGGCGCCCAAAGCCGAAAAGGTTTTAGCGTTGGCTCTTTCTACCAATTATTCCGTTTCTCCCTTCTTTTTTTTTTGTTTTTTTTTGTGTTTTTATAGAAAATCGTTATGGACCATTTCTCGATTTATGCCTGTCATCCTTGCGCAGGGGCCATGCTAATCTTCCCGATTTTAACGGATGTCCCGAAGGACTTTTTTTTTTGTTTGTTTTTTTGTTTTTTTTGTTTTTTTGTTTTTTTTTTTCCGCGGAAGTCGTCCGAAGGACTTTTTCCCTCTCTTCGCCGTCTCCTCTTTTTTCTTTTTTCTTTATTTTTTGCCGGGATATCAATTTGGGGCGCGTAAACCACCGGAGATGATAACAACATCCCCGAAGTAGTTTACCTTCCTGACCTGACCGCCGGGCGAAGAGCGGGGAAATAGGGCGTGGTGTGTTGGTGGCTTTGGGAGAGCCGTGGCTGCTGAGGTGGCGGCGGCAGAGGTCATCTTAGCATGGATCCCAACAGGAAAGCTGTGGCACGTGCCGGTAATCTCCGCCCGACACGTGGCGTCAGGCCGAAGAATGCGGAGTGCCTGGTTCGCTTTTGTTTTCGCTTTTTTCGAATTGATTGTTTTTTTTGGGAAGAAATTGCAACATTTACGACCAGAAGGCAAGTCTCAGACAGCTAGACTATCAGGGCAGGGGTCGCCCCACCCCCCCGCCACCTTGGAGCTCCAATAGTCAAACGAGCTCTGCTTGCGGTCATGACGGGAGAGCAAAGTTAGCAAACGCCTCCGGCCGAATCGCGAAGAGTATGGTAAACGGGAGCTTTCTGTCTGTTTCTGAGTCGGTCTGTTGAGCACACGTGGAATTCTTTTTTTTTTTTTTTTCCTAAGTTTTTATTTTCATCTTTTTTTTTTATAGCAATTTGGTGTTCAGAAGCGAGTGTTGGGGGCCATCGATTTTTTTTATTTTTTTTTTCTTTCTGTTCTGTAAAGGAGGTCAGGATTGAGGATCGGGATAGGGGTCGGCGGGGGGSGGGGGGGGAAGGGGGAGGGGGTATCACGTCGCTGCCAGCTGGAGCTCTTATCTTGACTGAGAACCTTGGACTACCAGGGCGACGCCACGTCATTGCGAAGCGACGAGAAAGGCTGCAAGCGAGCAAGGTAGTATTTTCTTTTCTGCTACGTTTTCTTTCTTGTTGGACTGACTGACTTATACCCTCGAGAACTGAGTCAAACTTTTATAATACTCCCCACCACCCCAGGATTCGAACGCACGATCAGTCTATTAACTGTGTTACATATGCGGCTAAGTACCTTGGTCTTACCACCTCCCAATGGATTACTAGTCAGAGGATTTGATCTCCAACTTCGCGCCGCTGTTATATTACTCCTCAGCTGGAACTCGCTATTTTCTGAAAAAAAAAAAAAAAAAAAAAAAAACAACGAAGGGTTTCTCATCAGCAGTGTTAAACATCTCAGCCTGAGGAACAGCGCGGTCTATGACCAACACGGGTGTGAGTGCGGGTGCAAGTGGGTTGTGTGTGGTGTGTGGGAGAGTGTTGGCCATAGCCTCTGCTGCTACTCGATGAGGGGTGGGGGACGATGAGAAAGGGAGGCGCAGCTACTAGCAAAATGCTCGGTCTTTGCGTTAGCCGGACCCCACCGGCGGCCCCACCCCCCCGAGGGGCAACATGAATTACCTCGTTTGCGAGGCCCTATGCTTGCAGGGGTCCCCTCTATATAGTCTTAGGTAGGTAGGTAATGTGAGGTGAATTTGAGAGAAGAATAGAGCTTTTCAAAAAAAAGAAAAAAGTCGTTCGGTCCTTTTTATTTTTTAAGGAAAAAAAAAAGTCGTTTTTAGATTATTGTTGATTAATGATTAATTAAATATCATTTAGACTGAGGAAATATCGGTCGCGCAGGTTGAAGAAGAGAGGTGCCGGCTCAGCCCGTTAGTGCCGCCTCTTTTTTTTTTTTTTTTTTTTTTTCCCCCTTTACACCCAGCTCAGCAAGTGCCAACATGGAAAGCGGAGACCGCCAGAAGCACGACATTATAGAAGGAGGGGGGGATCAGCTGACGTGTCAACGGGATCCGCATGAGAGGCTGTGGAGGCATCGAATGTAGTGTCGGCTTGGAGCTGAAGAAGGGATCGCAGCAAGGGGCAGATCGTCAGTAACGGTGAGTCCTTCCCTTAACGTTTCCGTCCGTTTTCTATTGTCTTCTGTGTGTGTGTGTGTGTGCACCTGAGGAGGTTAGTACGCCTACCTCATTCTGTTAACGGATCTCAAACGGAACGGCAACGAGCAACGAGCAACTGCTCTCTTTTCTGCTTTTCTTTTGATTCTTTCTTTCTCCCTTTTTTTTTTTCGTTTTTTTTTCAACTTACTCTTATTTTTTGAAACTTCTCTTTCTTGTTCTTTTTCTTTCTTCTTCTTTGCTTTGTCTTTCTTCAGCGTTACGTACGGGATCGGCTCCCAGGTGTACCAGTCGGTTTTCTATTGTCTTCTGTGTGTGCGTGCACCTGAGGAGGTGAGTACGCCTACCGCTTACTTAGAACGGTTCTCAAATGGAATGGCAACGAGCAACTGATGCTTTTCTTCTTTTCTTTTGGTTCTTTCTTTCTCCCCTTTTGAACTTCTTCTTAATTTTTGAAAATCTTACTTCTCCTTCCTTTTCTTTCTCCTCCTTTTTTTTCCCTTTCTTTGTCTTTCTTCAGCGTTGCGTACGGGATCGGCTCCCCGCTGTACCATTCAGTCAAGTCAAGTCAAACAGTCTAAGGGGCTCGCCACACCACTGTAGAAAACAAGTTTTTCGTATAGTTTGTCTTGGCCACACGCCCTAAGGCTGTCGAATTTTGATACGGGAAGAAAACTCGCAAGCTGTCAGAGAGAGAATGCTTCTCTGAGTCGACACCTCCTTTTTTCCAAAATTGTCGAATCCTTCTGGGAGCCTGCTACTTCGATGCTTTGAACAGTCCTCGGCTGCGCCGTCGACTTCTCTTCGAAATTCGGTGAGTGGGCGTGAGGTCGGCGGCGGGATGGACTAATAATGCTTGTCGTACCCTCAGGCGCGTTCGTCTTTTTCCATCTTGCATTCACAAGTGCGTCCACTCTACAGTGCTGTGTGGCTAAAGGGGGGCAAACTGTCGAGTGGAGGCTGTCGAATTTACTCTGACAGCCGTCGAATTTTTATGCCTTTCTACTCTGGTGTGGCGAGCCCGTTAAGTCCATCGAGCTATCTTTGATTCGGATAGGAGAAAAAAAAACATCTTCTTGTGCTTCATCAATTCATGTGAATCTTTTATACTTACTCATTTCCGGTGGCCGCGTCCCACCTACCGGATCTCGGTTTCTGACCGTTGATTTTGGAGATCGACGGCCAGAAAATGTAAGAAGAATCCGGTAAAATTGGACTCGGCCACCGATCTGTAATTTCATCGGATTCGCTTGAAGGACAGAAGGCGACAGACCGCTATGGCGATGGCGATGGCCATCGCTGGCTTGACTAAGGGGAACGAGTAGTAATTATAGAGTTTTTTTTTTTTTTTTTTTTTTTTTTCGCATTCATTATTTTCGACGAAATGACATTAAAGAATCATGAAGATCATGATTTTTGTCATTTTGAAAAATTAGAAACATTACAAGTAGAAGGTAGTGAATCGGATTCGGCCCGGTTCGATCCGATTGATTTCCTACTTTTTTTTTGCCAAAAGCAACATCAACCGTTTATCCGACAGAATTCGATTCAGATAATTTTCTTATCCCAAAAAAAAAACAAAAAAACACTGCATTACCTTTTTCCAAAACAAAAAAGGAGGGGAGGGGAGGGGAGGGAGGGGGGGGGAGAGGGAAAAACGGGAAAAAAAGGAGAGAAGGAAAGAAAGAAAAGTCGGGGAAAATCCTTTCAAATCGGCTCACCCTCGAAGTTGAACAACTGGGGCGAGATCCCACTTGCAAAGAGGGTTGGATCGAGCGTTGGAATGTGGATGCGTTTTATGCACAGATGCAGAAAACCAGATCAATCTCGATTTTCTGCACACTCTCCTCAAACACGTCCAGATATAGGCATCAAATCCAGTTCTCTTTACCAGGGAGACCTCGCGCCAGAACAGAAGAGAATCATTGTAGAGTCATCAAAGTCAAAGCTTTGTCGGCAAATTATGTCCTTTCCCACTTTTTTTTTTGCCTCGTCAAAACGAACTCCGAAACCATTGGGTTGTGTCCCCCCTCCCCCACCACCAAAAAAAAAAACAAATCAATTTTTTTAAAAGCCATCAAAGCTTTGACAAAAAAATCCTTCACTTATGTTTTTTTTTAAGAACTGTTTGATTACGGGTCTTCAGCATAGTTTCGGCAGCCTGGACTTGCACCCGGCCGGAGTAGCAGGGAGCAAGCCTCGGGCTGTTCAACTTTTGTGAGGGACGCCGGGCCCGCTTCCCGGCATTATTCATAATATCAGCCTTGGGCACTGGGCCCGTTAAAAAAATAAAAAAAATAAAAAAATAAAAATAAAAAAATCCTTCACTTTTCTTTCTCTCTTGCCAAAAAAAACATTCGATTCATTGGACCGCGAGTGAGAAATCAAACCAAAAAAAACAAAAAAAAAAACCGACTGGAAGAAGGAAAAATAGTGCAATTCAATTCATGGAAGTCAGACCTTCCTCAGAAAAAAAAATCTTGACCTCCTCTTGAAATTTGCTTTCTCGGATTTTCCCCTTGTCCATAAAAAAATCCTGCACTTGCGTGGTGCAATTAATATGACGGAGAGCGAATGGCAGAAATCCAAATTGCAAGGAACATCTTTCTACTCTGGGGTACTGTGTCTCTCTGTTACCTTTGCTTATTCCGTTTCTTTGTGACTAACCCTATAGCAACAACAAAAAAAGGCTATTCAAGTGCCTGCATGCTTTGCATCACTTCGGGAAAAAAAAGAAAGAGAAAAAAAAAAGGGCGATGGCCTTGAGATGTCATCTTCAAATTCACCAACCCCCGGTAAATTGAGAGTTATTACTGGAGTAATTTACTCATCTTAGTTGACTGGGACTCGAACTGCGGTCTGTATTTCAAGTTTTCAACAGATGGCCTTGATGTCATTTTCAAATTCACTAACCCGGGGTTAATTCAGAGTTATTCACTGGAGTTATGTACTCATCTAAGTTACTGGGACTCGAACTGCGGTCTGTTTTTNAGGAACAGAAGAACCGGGAGAAACAACCTCTTGAACCACAAGTACTTCCTCCAGCTGTGCCCCTGAACAAACCACAATTTTAGGAAACGTACGGACCACTACAGGAGCGCCCAGATCCATCCAACTAGAAACGTTTCTAGTCTATTTTTTTCCTGGGGTAAATAGCTGGGCCAAGTACTGGGGCGAGGTCCCACTATCAACCGGATAGGATAGAAACGAGTTTGCGGGGCAGTGGAGTGACCCAAATCCTGCCGTGCAGTACTCGTGATCCCACGGTCAGTGTTTTACATGTATTACCCGAGAAAGTAAGGAGATCATTGTTCCCGTCCTCCTCTCCTTAACACTGGGCATGCCCGTGCAAAGAAAGCTTCCCCCCCCAGAACCTTTTCAATCCGTTGGGGGTTTGGCCAACCCCAAAAGAGGGTGGGGTCGGCCATAGGCTTACTGGATAGAAGATTTTCAGCATTTTACTTGCTGTTGTGCAATTATCTCATTGGGTGGAGCCCTCCTTCAATCACGGAGTATATGGAGGGTGTCAGGATCACTGCTGACAGAAGTCGAGTTTATTCCAGAAAAATGCGGGGGTTACTTTGTTCACTGTTGTTATAACCACAACCATCAAATCATTTGTGATCTGATGGCTGGGAAGCATTCTGCGGTGATTTCCGGTGGGACGTCTCCCTCTTAATTTCTTCTTTTGCCTTTCTCCTGTTTTCTGAGCCCAGAAATTCGTAATGAACCTGTCAGCCCGCTGCCACTCAGTGTCACACTGAATCGGCCACACTCCTATCCGACTGCTAATGGGACCTCGCCCCTGGTGGTTGGTAAGCCGTCAAGTACTGGTGGTTAGTATTCGGCCAAGTACTGGTGGTGTGAGGTTACTAACGGGGATGATTGGTGGAAAGCGCCAAGGTTACTGACGGGGATAATTGGTGGAAAGCGCCGATGCCAAAACCTTTTCGGGTTTTTTTTTTTTTTTTTTTTTTTTTTTTTTTTTTTCACCTTTTTGGTTTTCGGCGGCCAAGGTTTTGCCTGTTGGTACTACATGCCCTTACTTTGCCATGCCGGTACTACCTCCCCACGCATTGCTCCATTAGGCCCTATTGGCTCACGAATCTCGCACACAAACAGCGCGGTACAGCTAACAGATAGATGGAGGCCCAAGTACCCTGTATTGAAAAAAATGATGGCCCTACTGGTTCATGAATCTCTTGGGAAACAGAGCCAGATTCAGAGTCGGGTAAGAACAGGCCAACGGAGTCCGACCTCTTGCCACGGCGGGAAGGCGCCTTGTGCACAAGCTAAGGAAGTCAGTGCGTGTGGCATACTGCGTAGCCACACGGGCCTACAGGGCCCGTCCCGGACATTCAGCCTAAAAGCCTAAAACTTAGGGCTGACAGGCCCCGTTCATTTCAGCCTGGATGCTGAAAAACGAGGGCCTGCAGGCCCTACCTCGTTTCAGCCTATTTCTGGGTCTTTTCAGACCCAGAGTTTTCAGCCTGAAAYGGAGGGCCATTTTCAGGCCCTCATTGTTTCGACCTGYYCCTAAGACTCAGGCACGGAAACAGGGATGCGGAACAGGCCCAAAATAGCCTGTTCCTCACGTGCTCGAGCAGGAGCTGCAGCTGCAGCCCCTGCCTTCCTTCGGCAGGCTCAAGAGGCACACCCGTAGTACAAAGGAGGATCCCATGCACTTCACGGGCAGGCAGAGTCAGTAGGCAGAAGTAGTCTTCAGGATTCGGCCGCAGCACTCAGGAGGAGCGCTGCAATAGTCTTCAGCGCATGGTTCTTACTCCACCTGGGTAGAGGAAGAGGTATGTGGTACAATAAGTGGGACAAACCATACCCACCACATCCAGGCCTACCTGAAGGAGAGCCTTGGAAAAAATTGGGAATAAACGAAAAAGTCTGGGCCGAAAGAAAGAAGGCAGACCAATGCCTCAAGTGTGGGGACCCCGACCACATTGTCCCCTGTTGCCCTGACTATAGGGGGGCAAAAGGGAACAGCCAGTAGAGGTGCCAATTACCTCTACACGGGCTTCGAATGTTGAAAAATAAGAATCCTCCCATTCGAAGGCCCCAATGGCAGAAACTAAAGAGGAAAAAAGTCCCCATCTAGTGCACTGTCCAGAGGTTGCAAATGTATGCATCTCTCTAGATGGATCCCTTGCTGGCGTGGGAGATGAGTTGGCCGCTCGTCGCGAAGCCTGGACTGAAATGCGAAAAAAAAAAGGACAGCTAATAATTGCAAATCTGGAAATAAATTGAGTAAGAGTAGGAGGTATGATAGACAGCGGATCTACACGCAGTTATATCAGTAAGAAAGGTTTACAGAAACTGCTTCTTGGGCTTAAGGTTAAAAGACTGAAAAAACCCATTGTAAGTAAGTTAGCTAATAGTAGTGAAACCTTTATGGATCGATACATCGAGGGGGTTCAAATATACTCTTGGCTAGAGGCAGAGGGGAAGGTGGAACGTGTTCTCCACTCTCTGACCTTCTTGGTGGAGGATAATTTGCCCTTTGATGTGTTGCTAGGAATGGATTGGGGTGACGCTGCGCATGCGGATCTAAAATTGAGAGAGCTTGAATGTTGGCTCCCAAGTCCACAAGGAGGTAAAAATAACATTCGTCTCTATCGTGAGTCTGGAAAGGAAAGCAGCCTAGCTTACTCTTGCATGACTGCCCCAGTGTTTGCTCGCCATGTAAAGAAACACAACTTGTATGACCAAGTCTTTGTTGCATATGTGCGCCCAGTAAAGGAAGGAGAAACTAAGGAAGAAGTCTTGTCTCAAGAGATTGAGAGGGTCCTGAAAGAGTTCGCCGATGTGGCTGAAGCCCCAAGTGGTGTGGTAGAAAGACCAATCCGACACCGCATTGATATGATTTCAGGGAGCGCGCCCCCAAAGGGGCCTATATATCGTATGTCGCACCAGAAATTAGATGAGCTGCGAACCCAACTCGATACGTTGTTGAAAAATGGATGAAGAAGGCCTAACCCCCGCACTTTGACTGAGTTGCGGTCGTTCCTTGGGTTAGCCAATTACTATCGCAAGTTTATAAGACACTTTACGATAATAGTTGCTCCCCTGCGCAGATTGCTTAAAAAAGAAGTAATTTGGAAGTGGGATTCAGACTGCACGATGTCTTTCAAGCGTCTGAAAAAGTGTTTGATTAACTATCCGGTTTTGAAAGTGGCAGACCCTTCATTACCTTTCGTAGTCACGACCGACGCCAGTCAATATGGTATAGGTGTTGTACTCCAGCAAAACGATGGGCATGGATACAGACCTGTGGAGTTTATGTCTTGCCGATTGCCTAATGAGAAAGTGGTCGCCTCTACGTATGAAAGAGAGTTGTATGTTTTTCGTAAGGCTCTCAATCATTGGCGACACTATCTTCAAGGAAGGCATTTTAAGGTATAATCCGACCATGAAACGCTTCGCTGACTCAAAACGCAAGCTCGAATGACACCTAAGTTGACAAGGTGGGCTACGAAGATTGATATGTTTGATTTTGAGCTAAAGCCAGTAAGGGGTAAGTATAACGTTGTTGTTGATGCACTAAGTCGTAGATCAGACTTCTTCGGTGCTATTGTGACTTATTTTCATGTGGGTGTTGACCTACAAGAGAAGATTAGGAAGACGTATTCCTCTGATTTTATCTCTTAGACCATGATTAAGCAAATACAAGAAAAACCCACAGAGTTTCCTGATCGTAAAGTTACTCAGGGTCTATTGTTCAAACGAACTAATGTGAATGATAGGCTGTGTATACCAAATAATGAAGAGATCAAGAGTATGATATTGGGGGAATGCCATGATAGAGAAGGCTGTTTTGAGTGGAAGAAGACCTATGGAACTTTGTCGCGTTCCTACACATGACCTCGAATGAAGGCAGACTGTATCACGTATGTTCAAGATTGTGAAGTATGCTTACGAAACAAAAGCACCACGCAATCGCCCCTTGGGTTACTTAAGCCATTGCCTATCCCTACAAGCCCAGGAAACTTTGTCTCTATAGATTTCATGGATACTAAGATGAAGAGCAGAAATGGAAAAACGCAAGTAATGGTCGTAGTGGATAGATTCACCAAGTATGTTGTTTCTGTAGCTTTGCCTTCAGAAGCCAGGACTGATTTGGTAATTCGAGAGTTCTTTAACCATTGGGTAAAAGACTTTGGGCATCCCTTGACTATTGTAAGTAACAGAGATACCAGGTTCACAAGTGAACAATGGCAGCAACTGATGAATGTATATGACTCTAAGTTGACTATGTCCTAAGGTAGACATCCTGAGACTAATGGCCAGACTGACCAGATGAACAAGATATTACAACAAACTTTACGCATGTACATTCGTCCCGATCAAATTGACTAGGATGAACATCTCCCTAAGGTTGCTAGTGCCTACAATAACTTTGTACACCTGTCTACGTGTAAGACTCCTATGGAGTTACATCTGGGATGGCGTCCACGCAGACCCATTGATGGATTGAACCCGGATCAAGTACATAAGCTTCCTATAGGGACTCCTGAATTTGCAGTCCAGTATCAGAAAGACATTGAGAAGGTAAAGGAAAACATAGTCAAAGCATAGTATCAGATGATTGAACAATCAAATAAACGCAGACGACCGTCTCAATTTGCTGTAGGAGATTTGGTTTGGGTGAAATCTAAAGAGTTTGCTCCTGAAGAAATCATCTCTCAGAAGCTTTTACCCACGTACAGCGGACCTCGGCAAGTTTTAGACGTAATTGGAGATGTGGATGGTCCTCCGTATGTCATCGAGATTCCTCTACATCTACGTACATATCCAGTGTTCCATGCGTCCAAGCTCTTACCTTGTGTAACAAATGAGCTCTTTCCAAGTCGCCGATCAGCGATACCTCCAAGTATGGATGGGAAGTATTACGTGGATAAAATTGTTGCAGAAAGTACTTACCACACTGGACGTAGAGGCAGACCACAACGACAATATAAGGTGAGGTTTTTGTACTAGGATCCTAGTGAAGATCGCTGGTTCACACGAGAAGAGTTATTAGACTCTGCACCTCATATTGTGTCTGCATATGAAAGCGCAAAAAGAGGGATTCATATCCTTAATAGGTAAATGATTCTCAGAGGACTTCGAAACTAGGCCGGCGAGAGTAAAAGGGTCTTTACCCGATGCAGGCTTCAGGCCTTGTAAAAGTAAAGCAGCGTAAAAGGGTATCTCGCCAGGGCTCAGAAACGTGAAAGCAGGTCAAAGGTGAAGTTCTCTATCAACGTGCACATCCAGATCTAAAGCAAAGGGCATTGTCAAAAGACTTACCCGTTCACCAGGAGATGTGCATGTCATGTCTATTCGGAATAGGGTGTGTCTGTGCGTGCAGTCAGTGCACATGTTCGTGCAGAGAAGAGTGTTTATTCACACCTTGGGAGTGTTTATTCAGGCAGTGAGTGTGTCTGTTCGTCTAAAAATGTGCCTGTCCCAAAGTAAGTCAATAGGTTAAGTCCCAGTTCTTGTCTAAGTCCAGGGGACAGTCCAGATCCAGACTTTCAAGTCCAAATCTAGGCTGAAAGGCCTCAGCAGCAGTTGAACTTCATTGGGACTGTACTAGGACACATGCAATGCAGGGTCTTGGACGAAGCAAAGGCTGAACTGAGCCAATGCAGACCCAGGGAGGAGAGGCCAGCACTATAAAGGCAGCAGCCAGCCTCATTCCTCGCCAGATCTCGACTGGCATTCTGTGCGTGGAAGTGCTGAAGCACTTGTGCGCCAGTCAGTAGGAGCAGCGCTGGAGGATGAAGATCGTGTAGGGACTGTCTCTTATACACATCTAGATGTGTATAAGAGACAGGTGTGTATGCATCGTAGGAGGAAGGGACTGAGGCAGGGAGTGTTCATTCAAGGTTTGGCTATGGAAGATACTTACCTGAGTTGGAGGTGAACTGCAGAGGTGGCGCTGATGAGTAGTGACCACATTGATGACTTAGAGACAATCTGCAGGAGTAGCGCTGATGTACTGGAAGTCATATTGATGAGTTGACAAAGGATTTGCATAGCGCTGATGAGCGCCAGACTCAGAGAACTATGAAACTCTTTGCAATCATAGTTTTGATAATATAAGCTGTGAAACTCGATTCTCTTCTCATCTACCTTTGTCTACTGTGTGAGACTACTGATCATTGTGTGTGAGTATGATGCATGACATGTACACACTTGCGTGAGATGGTCCCCAGGACCCATGCAGGCAACAACAGAAAACATAAAAAGGCAGACTCGGACTACATCCTGCAGCAGTCATCCCATTTGTGCAGCTGTGTTGGCATGATTTGGCACACGAGCAGCAGCTACTTGCTTTTCCTTTGCCATAACCCCCCGTCATGTTTACCGTATCTTTTCAATTTTAGCGTCTGTTTCTCGTTCACAATTCATTTTGAACGCTTGGAGTCTTCGCGGTGTCTATAGCCTGAGAACGGGCATTTCGCGCAGCATGGCGAGAACAGGAGAAAGATTCTGAAGCGGGATCCCCGGATTTCTTCTCACAACTTTGCACATTAGTCTGACAACGTTTCGTGTATGAACAAGTTTACGCACGACTATTACTAATTGTTTCAGCCACACACTGCGAGGTTCGCGGTTGCCACGTCAGATGACCTAGCAGAATGCACAGCCAACCAAGCGCCCTACCGAGTCGTCCTAACACATTCTCGACTAAGGGTTGCGAAATTGGCGCTTGCCCGTCGCAGGTGGCGTGCTCTACAGCAGCCCCCAAGAACTCAATATTAGCAGGCGTGATGAAGTCCGGCCCGCCTGGTACAGATAAGAACAACGCAAGAAGCCCGGCTGCGGTACCTGCACAATCAGTCACGTAGTCCTCTGTACACCAGTCGTTGACTTTGTCTTTCAGCAAGTAGTCAGACAAGAGGCTGTCGAAGTTATTGTGCTCCAGCCTGACGGCACGAATGGGAGCCAAAACAGTCGAAGTCATGAGTTTGAGACAGCCCACACCTCCTGGAGATCTCTCTATCCTCCCTAAGATGGACACTTTGTTTTCTGACGTCTCAAAAAGGTCCCACAGTGTTTCCATGACCTCGCAAGCGAAATACTCAAGCAGATGGTTACCAACTGCTCTCCTCCAGTACCGGAGGCAATGCAGGAGGACGTCCGCTATGTCAACGTCCAACTGCTCATCCCTGATATTCTGAGAGATAAGGATCTGCGCAAGATGCAGCTTCGCAAGAGGGGATACAGATGATCGGTCCGCCGCGCTCTCGTGGACCAGCGACGCGAGCTTCTGCGTTACCTCCTCGTGGTTCGGAAGTGTGCTGACGTCAGCCAACGGAGGAGGGAAATCCTTCGGTATCCTTTTATCGAAACGATGCCAATATATCGCCTTGCAGGACCAGAGAGAGGACAAGGTCCGGATGGCGTCCCCGACGAACCTGCGTGACACGTTGAGCTCGTTCCTCGCACAACTGAGCAGAAGGTCGACCGCTGCCTGATTGTCTAGGACGGAGGTTACGGCTCTCACCCACGTATTGCCCGCCCCTCGAAAGTCAGGCATCTCTTTCTTCAGAAGCCAACTAGTCGGACACTTTGTGCTGAACGCATTGCAGAGTCTAATTGTGCAATCAGACGCGTCACACTCAAGGTTGCCAGCGCTTGCACCCTGCTCGCAGCGTTCACAGCGCTCAGCCTGCGAGTGCACGTCACTTGCGGCGTGTGAAAAAGAACAGAGAGCAGAAATAGCGGCTTCTTGAAGCGACCCGTTGTCTGGCCTGGTGCAGGCCGACCGACTTCCACCCGTCTGCGGGGGAAGGCAAGGGAGCAGTTTTAACAGTTCATGAAGAAGCTCCTTGGTGCAGTAGTGAAAATCATCGTCCAACAGCATTTTCAAAACGAAGTCTTTGTCCTCCACTTCCCTGTCGTGTTGCCAAGGCAGGACAGAGAGGCCCCAGCCGAAGCCGGCAAGGATCGATGCAGCCATCTCAACCTCTCCTGCGTTGGGAGGAGCACATTCGAGAACTTGCAGCATGACCACGTATCCTTCCGCTCGCGCGAAATCTCGGCCTGCATCTACATCGTTGCTGCAACGGCTCAGCAGGGGCAGATCCTGCATATGTCTAGCCATCTCACCTGATTTGCAAGTAAAGACGCAGGTCGCATGCAGATCTCTCTTCCTCGAAAGTTCAAGGAGGGACGTGAGGGCCATCTTCAAGTTGTTATGACCTTCCTGTACTTGTGAATTTTCGTCCGTTCACCCCGAACCCACATCTGGCAAGTCAGCTAGTTCCGCTCTGACAATCTGAAGCAGCTCTTTCATGCTGTAGAACCAATACCCTTGCAGCCCGCACGAGTCCCTATTCGCTTGGGCATCCACAACAGTGAAGCCCAAGTGACGGCGATGGTGCACCTGCCACATCCTAGCGACTATGTCCTCGCTAATCATTCTGCGGAGGCGCTGGTTTAGCGGGCCCTCGCCATAAGGCGGTATTCTGCTGATTGCCGTTCGTACAAAGCATCCATGGCAAAGGAGGTTGACACAGCCAGCAGCGACAGTAACTAATTGATTACATAGAACGCAAGAGACCGCGAAAAAGAGTAACGCAGCGGATAAGGAAGAATGGATTAAGACTGAAATATATGTGGCCCTGAGCAACTCTTGGAGACGGTGCTTTGCCACCTCCGCGTCGTTGCTCACGATTTCCCCGATGTCAGAAGTAGACAAACGGAGGAGGATCCCGAGACCTACTTGTACAACCATGGCAAGTAGGCGGACTGCGACTTGCACATCATTAAAAGTCAAAGCAACCTGAAAGTCGTCCGTCAGAATACTTACGCGGCCGAGCTGAAATCTATGGGGTGTAATAGAGGCGATCTGCGCGCACGACCTGCCGCTGAAATACGAGTTCTCCATGAACGCAATGACTTTCGAAAAAGCCGCCACGAACGAAAGTGCAACGCACGTCCCCATGACCTTCCCGCTCATATACGAGGCGAAGGCACCCAGATCAAGAGTCAGTAAAGTGAGAACGACATAACCTACAATGCTCTCTCCCGTCTCGATCGAAGAGTATCTCGCCAAACGTTTCTTCATAGATGAAGAGATTCTGTAGACCATTTGCGCTTCTCTCTCTCTCTCTCTCTCTCTCTCTCTCTCTCTC
>BFEA01000069.1:1576247-1589204 GCA_003427395.1 Chara braunii | reverse complement strand
CCCCTCTCTCCCCCCTGGGCCCCTGATACTCCAGCATCTCGAACGCTTACACCTACACGCCGTAGCGTTAAGACTACAGAGATGCAGGTACGCAATTGAATACGACTCTATAACCAATAGGAGCGTGCGCTGCAGTCCGGAGTCGCTGAGTATAGCGACTTTGAGGGAACTTGAGGGTGGAGGAAGGCTTCAATTGAATTCGGCATGCGTGTCATGCCTCTTCTCACCACCACTTAACGTAGTTAGAGAGAGAAACTGAAACGAAATCCTATTTTTCATGGTCTTTTAGCACAGATTTACAAGAAATCGGGAAATCCTTTTCCACCGAGCTAGCCACCCATCAACAGAGCACCACCAAAACAAAGAGAAACCAAAAAAGGAAACGAAAATAGCGAACAAAGCACCCAAAAAAGCCGCCCGAGGACTCCGTTTCAGTAGGAAATATCTCTCGTCAAGATTCGCCCTTTCTTCATTATCGTCATTATTGTCCGAAAAAGATACCTCCAGGCATCCACTTTCCTTCAAACACGACACGCAGAAACCCCAAACGAACGCTAAAGATAGCCCTAAAACAACTTGAACAAGAGCAAAATTGACTTCTGGAAAACCCAAAATTTGAAAAAGCGGGGTTAGCGGTTAGCGCACAGTGTAGTCGTAGTGGTATCGTTTCTAATGCAAGACAGCAAAGTACTCCACCAAAAAAAAAAAAAAAAAAAAAGTACTCCAACAACGTAGTGAATGTCCTCTGAGCGGTATGGACTCCGTTTGCAATTACAAGCTCTGGAATCAAGCCTACAGGCCGTCGAAATTAAAACTAGGCGACGCCTGCGTGTTGTGATGTGAGTAAGTGAGCGTTGAGCCTGCTTTTAGTGCTGCGAAATCATGTCTGAACCGAAAAGCAACGCTCGATGCCGTGCGTTCAGACTTCCGCGTTAACAGCGCATCATATCAACCAAAGCATTGGGCGGGGTATCTATCAGATCGTCGGCAGATGTGAGGAATGGATGAATTTGGCGGGGCGGTCTAGTCAACGGAGCGCGTCGTGCATCCATCACAGTGCGTTCAAGTGAGAGCGATGAAACGGAAAGTAGGAGGCGACGAGGGATTTTTCGGCACAGAGGGAACCACTAAGGCGCAGGGAAGGGAGTTCAAGGAGGGAAAAGCTGCCCCGCGCGCTTTCCTCAAGCACGCACGCATACACTCAGGCGCAGGCACACGGACACGCACGTCGCACGCTAAAGCCCCAGCAGGAGGTCACAGCCTCACAGGCACATCTAGAGACTCTGAAGAGATGTGGGTGCGGAGAGTCAGAAACAGACAGACTGCGGCAGAAAAGGGGAAAAGAGTTCAAAGGCGGGTTGCAAGGAAGAAAATGGCACACGGGAGGAGGGGGGGGGCGCAGGGGAGAGAGAGAGAGAGAGAGAGAGAGAGAGAGAGAGAGAGAGAGAGAGTAAACGGACGCTCACCCGTGATTGCCGTACAGTCGGTATTGATTCGAACTTCGGTCTCATCACGGCGAACTTTCGAGTACATTACACCGTGAGAACAACCACGACGATGTATTTGCTACAGCTGGAACGGAGAACACCACTCGTGAAACTTCAACGAAGCACGCAGGCGTCCACCTACTCTCCTCTCGCGCAGATGACTGCGACATCACAGTCGGTGACAGTCCACTTTTCTCGCTGTGAATCACACATACAGCACCAGATGCGAAAGGACAGCTTTTATAACAGGAAAGGCAAAATGGTATTCGACTTGTATGATGAAATAAGGACAAGTGTGCATCATTCTGAGGCCCCGACCCGTTTTATTCATCTGGTTCCATTAGGATTCAAGCTCAAGATCTGCGGACCATGGGGAAAAGTCATAAAACTCCCCGCGACGAAACCGATGTATTCACTTGCCCTCAAACGAGAAAAAGAGTGCCGCAGGTCCCAAAATCACTTTTGGTGCCATTTTTGCACCCTGGCTGGGCCGGTAACGGCCGCTGTGTTAAAATGGCGGGAAAGTGTTTTGCGGCCCTGCGGCATTTTTTTCGCCGTTTGGGGGCAAATCGATACGAAGGTTTCGTCGCGGTGCCAAGTTTGCGTCTTTACCCCGGAGACGTTCTGTAAAATTATATCCGTGTCCGTACAGTATTTAAAAAAAGACGGCCCTACGGCTTCATGAATCTGGCACACACAAATGACCGAATTTCTGAACCGATAAAAACAGGCCAAAGGAGCTGCGGTCAAGGCGCGAAGGTGATACCGCGCGTTAGAATGCGCTCGGAAAGGGAGGGTGGAAGTATGTGAGGGAGGAACAACGGGGCGGTGGGCCGTGCGACCGAAACTGATGAAACTACCGTCTTAACCCGAATAGAACGCCCCGTCATTATAGCCGTATCTGGTTCAACTTGCAGTCTAGGTACAGCGATAATGACCGGGCGTTGTATTACGGTAGCCACTCCACCAGGCGGGCACAGGAGCGAGTACGAGATCACGACTCAGCAATCAACATAAAGACAGCTTCGATAAAATGTGAGGATCGGTCAATGGAACGTCATGACAACATGCTGCTGTCGGAAAAACAGGATGATACTACCGAAATCTCAATAATTTTTTGTTTTTTTTTCCTAAATAACCCCTGAGCTTGTATTAGGGCGTACTCACACTGACACTTTCCAAAATGCATCTGAACTCCAATCACGGCCAGACCTGGATAAATCTGGCCCCAATCACGTCCATAAAGAAGTAGATTGTCCTAGTCTGAGTAGGCACTTTACGCGGAAACATTTGAGGCCGGGAATCCTCACAAGCATTCCGGAAATACTGGGGCCATTCCCCAGCTTCGGCTACGCTCGAAACAGGGTCCAGCATCCCTCGAAAATTTCCAATAAAGTGACCTTCTCGAACAAACTGAAACTCTGGAAACTGCCTAATTACCCCTGGCCCACCTAGGAATCTTTAGGGGAAAGGTTATAGAACCTCCCGGCGATGAAACCTTTGTATTAATGTCAGCCCCAATGGGGCAAAAAGTGCTGGCTTGGCAGGCAACACCTGCTGTGCAAAAATGGATGGAAAGTGTTTTACAGGGTGGAAAAATGACGCCAAAAGTCGTTTTGGGGCCTGGGGCACTTTTTGCCCTCTTGGGAGTGAAATGAATACAAGTAGCGGGGAGGTTTTATAACTTTTCCTAATCTTACTTTTCCCATTCCTTAGACACAGAAGTACCAAAACCTGCAAAACTTTTCTCTGGGGCCGAAAGGTGGCCCCTTTTCTACTAAAAGTTCTGCGGGCATACTCACAGGAGGACCAAAAGTCTCAAAATTTTGAGGCATTTGGGGAGGCGTATGTATTTGGCCTGCACCTTTGGAATTCGGATTTGATTGGTCACACGGGCGGACATCGTCCAGAAAGGGGCTCACCCTGACACTTGGCCGTCAGGGCAAGTGTGCATAGTCACATGGGTGAGGACCAAAAAGATTAGAGGGAATTAATTATTTATTTTTTACACGCCAAAATAACATAAGAAAGTAGATGGTTTTTTTTTTTTTTTTTTTCTTACAACGTAGATGGGCCTCGCTGCACTACTCTCCAAATGTGTAAAATGTAGTGCAAAATGAGACTGAATCCACGGCTACAACATGGATAGATACATTGCCATCTTTTTTGTCTTTTGTTTGACAGGCTGTTTTCTTTGTCAAAGATTTTTGGCAATAAGGTAAGATGGAAAGAAAAAAAACGAAAGGTCACTGGAGGTGGTCTCGAAAAGGGTCCTCTCACGGCCCGCAGGCAGGGTCCCCATTTGCGGCATTTGGGCAGCGGACTTCTCCAATGTGACCCAAAAAATGCCTCACATTTTGGGATTTAAGGTCATTAGCTCCCCCTGTGAGTATGCCCTGACGACCAAAAGTCTCTTGAGGTACGGCCTATTTGGGACTTGAGGTACGCATATGACCACAAAGGCTGACTTCGTCCAGAGAGAACAAAGTCGCAGCCCTGACACCTCTCCCTCGGGGCAAGTGTGGATAGTCACCAAAAGAGTTGATGGATTTAAAAATAAAAAAAAAAAACGCAAAATAAGGTAAGAAGTATGTGGATTTTTTATTTTTTTCCTTACAGCCTACATGCGCCTTGCTGCACTACTCTCCGAATATGCAAAACGAGACTGAATCCACTGGCACCACTGCTAGAACATAGATAGATACATGACCATCTTTTTTGTCTTTTGTTTGGCAGGCTGTTTTCTTCGTCAACCGTTTTTGGCAATAAGGTAAGACGGGGAAAAAAGAATTGAATGGCCATTTGAGACCACCTCTGGAGGTGGTCTAAAAAAGGTCCTCCTGCGGCCCCGCATGCTGCTGGAGGCTACTCCCTCAAGCTCAGCTGGCGCTGCCAAGCAGCAGCCATGATGAGATCACCAGTTGACTATCTGTCGTGAC
This sequence comes from Chara braunii, assembly GCA_003427395.1. Classification (NCBI taxonomy): domain Eukaryota; kingdom Viridiplantae; phylum Streptophyta; class Charophyceae; order Charales; family Characeae; genus Chara; species Chara braunii. The sequence continues at coordinate 1,584,778 of BFEA01000069.1, read as the reverse complement.
GTCCGCCATGTTATTCGCTCTGGCCCAGGTTTTCAAAAAACATTGCAGGGATTTTGGGGGGGGGCTTCAGGGTCTCTGCCAATCTGCACGGATGGCAAGCCTAATGTTGGGTTTGATTTTAGTCTTGAGTTGGTGTATGCAGACGGTTTCAGCTCAACTTTTTTTTTAATTATATAAAGGCAAATTCCGACCTTTCAGGAGGCTGAAACGAAATGACTACCACCCATTTGATTTATCAATGGCAGCTGTCGTCGGGCCTGGCCTCCAAATTCTTCGGGAGCTGGCGTTTTCCCTCATTTCCGAAGCGGCAAAGGTACTAGTGCTTTAAGCCCAACCAATTCAATTACCTGTCGAATCTGGAGAGGACGGCCTCAAAGAGCAATAAACACGTGAATGCAAAATCTGAACAACAATGGACACAATTTTAGAATGGAACTGGCCGGAATAGAGGTCCAGTTCAGTAAACTGACAAGTCCAATGCATCGCCTGAGCCGTGACGACTGATCCCAGCGGCAACTTGATGGGCGCATGTCAGTCCCAGCGGCAACTTGATGGGCGCATGTCAGTTGTGCGACGAAGATGATTTGCTGCCACTGCTGAAGTTGGATGAAGAGTGTCCTCAAGACCCTGTGCCCTCCCAAAAAAAGAAAAAGGGTTAATTTACGAAATATATGTTGAGAAATATGCCAAAATGCCCCTGAAAGATGTGGGTAGAGCGGAATGCCCTTTTGGGCCGAAATCTTTCTGTTATGCCCCTGTCAGACGGGTGTGCAAATTTGCAATCTGGACCTGGTCCTCGCTGTTTGGGCATGGCCTTTTGCGACTGAGCCTTAGGAAAATCGCCAAGTTCTATGTATTTTGCACAGTTGGATGTACAAGGAATATGTGTGTGAACGATATACAGAAAACCAAGTTGCAAAATCACACAGATGTCCAAGTAGTGGTGTACAAGCAGAGAACACAATTGCACCGAGAATCCATCCAAATAGAGCAATACAATGAAGTAATGAGCCAATGTTCAAGCCCTCAGGCCACACCAACACAGTATCCAAAGTCGCTCCTCTCTGTCTGGCGCCCAGTGCCAAGCCTACTCTACTATCCTACCTACTGCAGCTGTGTTCACGCAACGGGCTCACTTCTACTCTCCAAGACCAATGTACATGATGTCAACACTATAGCCAACCTCTCTTCATGCACCAGGTACGTATCTCGTCACTCTCATCAGACCTTGATAACCCACACACTCGCCTCCTTCCCTGAAGACCACCAGATTGCCCTCTTACCCCCTAGCGCCCAGCAGCCCGGCTATGGTTGCCTGCGCCCCATGGCCCTGCAGCGCCCCACTTCACCTCTACCACAGGCTCTACGCCCCCGCCAGCACTCTATATTGCAATGCAGCATCCAATGCAGCAGCGCAGCAGTGTGACCGCATTGCCTGCGCAGGCCAGAATGCCTCGCCTTGGCTGCCTCTCTTCCTATATGGAAGTGGCAGCCTCCTGGATGCTGTGTGTGGCCTGGCTGGAAGTTTCCAGTAGCTTCCTGTTGGGCCCCAGTCCCTGTGCCCAGGCCCGAGGCTACAGTTGAGGGCCTGGGCCCATTACAGTTGGGCACGGCCTGAGTCTCCGGACTTGGGCCGTTTGTTGTATTTGCACAGGACACGGGGGTTACGTCGGGGTAGGTGCGTGGACAGTGCTGCTTTTGCATAGGCCTGTGGCCACTTCATGATGTATCAGCCCTGCTTTGTGTGTATATGCCCAGGCACAACTGCCAATGCCTGGGCCAACTGTATGATGCAGCTTAGTCACTGTGAGGCTCGCGCGTCCACTCAACCAACTGGCGGGCTGCAACAACCTGAATACCCATATATGAAAATGTCGAATTTTGGCCTCTGATGAATATTCAGGCCCACCTTCACTTAGGGCGGGCACTCGGCTAGCTCGGGGCCTCTGCCCAGAACATGTGTTTGCCTGATAAGGGCCCCTGAGAGGGTTCGTTCCTCACAGATGGTACCCAGTAGGGGTATATTATCACAAAGATGGGGGATCCAACCGACACGAGGGGTATTTCACAAATTTTTCCTTTTGTCAGAGGGGCATTCCGCTCTACCCACACCTTTCAGGGGCATTTTGGCACATATCTCAACTTATGGGGGTATTTTGGAAATTATACCCCCTCCCCCCAAAAAAAAAACATGTTCCCGTCGGGATGCCACGTCAGCAGCGGACTTGCCATTACAAGGCGAGAAGACAATGTCGGGCTGTCCACCAACGTATCCTAGTGCCCCAAAGCAGTCAAGAAGGTCATGAGTCCACTGATTGAGGGACGGGTTGCCGCTGCTAGTGAAGAACGCGGATGAGTCTATGTCATGCCTGTTAGCTGACCTGCCCGACTCAAGTGCCACGAGTCAGGTAGCAGGGGTGTAATTCTCAATTTGTCAGAGACACAGTTTTGCCACGTGGGCCTTGAAGAGGGGTGGGAAGGGGGGAGGAGGTGGATAATCTCCAGCTCTGATACCAGTACAGCACACATGCAATGAATCGAGGCGGTTGGTAGAGGCAAGGGTGATGGTGGATATCTGTGTCGAAGACATGGGCATCAGGCATCACACGAGCAACAGCACACAGTGTCGTGGAGATGAAGGGTGATGATGGATGTCTGTGGGGAAGGCACGGGCATCAGGCATCACACCAACAACAGTACACAGCAGCTCAGAACCAAGAGCCCCAATCCACCAGTCAAATGCCAAAAGAGAAGCAACACAGACTCAGTTGGACCCGGCGGGCCAGGGACGACCTGGACGCCGAGCTTACCAGCGGTCTGGAACTGGACGGGCATGACACTACCCGGGTCCCAGCAAGGTACCCCTCTGCTATTCTATTCGAGCTTGTTTTAAGATTACCTTGGCTACTCAAGCCCCAAGAAATAGAAAACTCAAGCAACAAATAATCCAGAACACCTTATTGTCCAAAACACATTATAGTCGCACCATCCGCTGCACTTTCAGGCCCACTGATCAAAGCATTTATTGTGTACCAATCAAATCGCCATTGCTTCGGAATCCAACAAATGTTGTTGACATCAACATACAAATCACAGCTAAATAGAAAGCAACATCATAGTAAGAAACTGCCTCAAAACTAGCAATAGCAATAGTTAGTTTCAAGACAAAATGATGCCAAGCGCTAATAAGCGGGCCTGCGAACTCCAAACCTGGGTCATTATTTCCAGTCCGACCCCAACTTGCATTCAGTCAAGTATGCTCAAACGTCCTTAACCATTCGCAATCGGAGCTCCGGTAGCGGCGGTAGGACGTCTTCCAACTTAGAGTAGTCCTTCTGTCAGATCTTCTCTAAGGACGTCGTCCAATGTGTTCACAACATGATTCCCCATTCTATCAACTGAGCGACGCCGGGAAGTACATAGAACTGGTCGTGCTCTGCTCCAATTCCCTACACTCCCTCGGCCTCCCATTCTGAGGCCTGCACCCCTCTCTCAGCTGCTTGATGATCAGACTCTGTGGGGCGATGCACAACTGTAGAAAATGCCGCGATGTGCCGACTCTGAAGTTGTCGAGCGGGCAAAAGAACGTAAATAGAAGGCATGGAAAAAGTTACACATTCCTCGCGACCCCCCTTATCTTTGGTTATTCCCCGAAGTAGACCTCCCAAAAGGTAGGCCTGCGCCGTCCAAGAAAAAAGGGGGGGTCCCTGATTTTTTTAACCCTGCCCTAACATACCCCAATAATCCCCAATTCGGACCCCCCCGTTCTTAATATTTATTTATGTTTCTTCATTCTCGGGGTGATGGGGCCCTCGGTCGCGCCCCACGAATCCCAAGCCCGACCTCAGGCACCCCTCTCCCTTTGGCCGCAGCGGGCCGCTGGGGATACACAGGTCCGTGTGGCAATGCAAAACTGTAGAAAATGCCGAGATCTGCGGAGGCTCTCAACAAGAGGAAGGATGAATAGAACTTGGAGAAGAGAGCGTAAATAGAAAAACCGTAAATAGAAGGCATGGGAAAAGTTACACAATCCTTGCCCCACCGCCCCTCCCCTCTAACCTTCGAACAAGCCCCAAACGTGGCAAATGGTGTGGTTTCCCTACCCCCAGCTCAGGGATCCGAGGAACGACTTACTTCAATACCAGTACTATCCGGATGTCCGAACCCCAGCTCTACTGTCTGTACCCGAATAGCATGCCGGTCATTATGGCTGTATTTAGCCGGAAAGTTGCCCCAAATGCAGGTATAATAACCAGTCGTTTGATTCTGGTGAAGACAGTAATGCAGTCTGATCAGGAGTTCGTAACCATGGTGGACGATTTCTTTGCCTCGGGCTGACAATCGAGTGACTGTTTCACCAAAAGATGCCGTCAAAAGCGATGCAGTCAAGCAGTTGCTACATCCGTCTCCTAAGGTAGCGCTCACTCACACCACCACTATAATAAAATACGTATTGCATAGTAGTTAAGACTAGAGTCCTCTCTTGAGAAAGAGCCACTTTCAGTTTCCTCTCCGCTTTGCCCGCATTTGGTAGATGATCAACCGTCCTCGTTTGCTATCTCAAGGACGACTACTACCTTGTTGCGGTCGCGGACACGACCAGAAATGACGTTCTGGGTCATTTCCACGTTGGGTGGGTGCTTGCAGAAAGGGCTATGGCACTCTCGGTGCAATGGGACCCTATCTGCATCAATCTGAGCTCCGCCCCGTTGGTGCAGTGGTCCCCACAGTTATGAGATGGCATTCAGAAGTTCGGGAACCGCATACCATCAGCTGCGTTCTTGGAGCACCAACTCACCAACCGACGCTTGCTACACTCCAGTGGGAAGATCGACGGCAGCGATGGATCGATCTCGAGCTCATCTCCATCCGGAGCTCTGCTCCCCAGCTCGTCAATCCGAGGAACGACTTCCTTCAACACGTCTATTATCCCTCTCCTGATTTCAATATTGCAATCTGCATCCAGCTTGTCAAGGTAAAGCCGCTCGTGCAGTCCGGCACAGGGCCCTGTGAGGAGGTCCACCATGACAGGGATGAAAGCCGTCACTAGTCTGGCATCGAATGCTCGTCGCGGGTATGCCTCCAGCACAATCTTGATGACTCTGATCGCATGCTTTGTGGCCAATAAAGCATCCAAACCCTCAGCGAGAACCTGTATCCTCTCATCTGTCCTGTAAGCTGCCTCTATGTCCTCGAATAAACTGATTGCAGGTAACCAAGCCGGATGTCCAAGCGACTCCCAGAAAACCAGAACCAAGCACGCTATTGACGTGCGCAGGAAGATCCTGATGCGGCCACAACATCCAGCGTTTGGCCGGGAAGCAAAGGCTTGCGAAGCCGCTCTTCCAGAGTGAGCTTGGTCCCATTTAATCAGGAGATTGTAATGCAAGCTCCTGAATAATGAGAGGAAGAAGTTCCTACTCTGCCTCGGGTCGTCCGGTAGAATGCTCTACACCGGTACACGTGTTGGACACTGTCCAGGTCCACTCAGTCGAGGGCGAGTTGGTATCCGGTGCAATTGCAGGGGTGGATTCGTTTGCCGCGCAAGAACCATGGTTATGTCGTCGGCTGTATAGTAGGACTGTGTGCCCCGTGGTTGTTCTCGCGAGTGCCGGTCATCTTGTGTGCAATTTGACTGAGAAGAATACGGACTGGCTCCGCGAACCGCAGTGGTGCGAGGGTCATCGCAAGTCCTTCGAGAGTCCATTGACGACTCGGCTGTGTCAGCCGGAGGAGGGGTACGAGGGAAACCGTAGCCATGGCGTTCGGGATCGCTGGCGATTGTGATCTGTGTCTCCATGTCCCCTCCCTCCAATAGGCTTGGCCCCACTTCGAGCAAGTCCGCCAGTAGTCCTGCAGCGGCGCCCGAGCACGGTATTGCGTGATAGTTGGCCTTCGTGCCCTCCATTGACCAGCAGTTCATCCGGGTCTTCGAGAGTAAATGAAGTAAGGATTGATCGAAGTCCTCCATGTTCGTATAGAATCGGTCCGCTCGGATTCGACTGACCCAACCAATGATCATTATCCTAAGGCAATCGACGCCTCCTGGCGACTTGCACATCATCAGCTTGAGCTCCTGTTTGCTCCTGTGCGCGGCAACGTGAAGGAGATCTCTTATGGATTCTATGGTTTCGATTGCGAACCAATCCAGCTCCCGCGTCCCGTGTGCACGGCGCCAGTACTTTAAACACTCTAGCAGAAGTCTTTCAACGTCAGTGTCAGCCTCTCTTAATTTCTGTGAGATGAAGATCTTGGCCAAGTGCAGCTGCAAGAAGGCGGAGAAAGACTCCGGCCTTGCCAGGCACCGCTTAACTAGATTCCTCAGCTCTCGAAGGTTCATCCCTTTTCTATTCCCTCCCATGTCAACTAGAGCGGGAGGTAAACACTGGGCATTCAAGTTTGTGCCACTCGTCCCACGTAGATTGGGAGCGGTCTTATCAGGATGCATCCTCAGATCATGCCGATGCCAGTACATCATCCTGCGTGTCCAAAGCCAGGAGAGAGTCCTGATGCAGTCCGCGGCGATAATGCGCGAAGTCTCCCGCTTGGCACAGTTAAGAAGAATGGAGAGCGTCCTCTGATTGCTCAGGACATCCCTGACAGAAGGCACCCAGATCTCATCCACGTGCACAAGCCCTCTCGGCCATGGCGTGTCAAGAGGCCATGCTACCGGACAAATGGTTGTGAAGGAGTAGCTGAGCCTTCTCACGTACCCCCTCATTGCCGGGTGATCGTCCGGCAAATGCCTAGCTCGCAGAGCTTTCCCGACAGGACAGTGGACCAGCGCATGAACATCACTAGCGGCATGTGCGAACGAGCACATAGCAGAGGCAGCAGCTTCCTGAACCCGCAGTTTTTCACCGCTTATTGCATCAGAGCTTCCGGTGGCGTAAGGTTCCAGCACGTCGAGGAGGGCGTAGAGCAAATGCTTGGTGCAGTACCTGAAGTCGTCGTCCTGGAGCATATCCACGATGAAGTTGGTGTCCCTGCTGTCGCGATCTGGCTGCCAAGGAAGGACAGAGAGTCCAGCAGCGAATCCAGCCAGAATAGAAGCCGCGATCTCTGCGTCGACCGAGTCTGGCGGGCAGCACTTCAACACCTGCAGCATTGCAAGATAGCCTTCGGCTTGAGCGAAGTCTAGGCCCGCGTCCATGTCATGTCTGCAGCGGCTCGTCTGGGGCAGATCCTGCATGTAGCACGCCGTCTCAGTAGACACCAGCAGATCGCAATTGTTGCAGGCCTTGCACGCTCTTGACAGCTCGAACAAGGACTCCAATGCCATAGTGAGCTTCGTTCCCGTCTTGATCTCTCTCCGCCGCCAATCCCATCGACGATGCTCATCTTTCAGATAGGGTAGGTGGCTTCTTACAAAGTTCACTAACTCCTTAACGCTATAAAACCAGTACCCCGGCAGGCCACACTTGTCTTGCTGGGCTGGAGATTCGTTGGGACCGAATTCGAAGTGCCTATGCTGATGAACGTACCACGTGATACCTGTCTCCATCTCCCTTTGGAACCGGTCCAATCGCTCTAAGAAAGGACCACCAAAGTTCCTCGATTGGAGACTTGCGGAGGCCGCAGAACAGTCCCAAGACGTACGTGAGAGAAGCTCTCGGCATTTCCTCAGAAAACAACATAGGAGAGAGAAGTAGATCAAGAAAACAGTCCCAAGACGTACGTGAGAGAAGCTCTCGGCATTTCCTCAGAAAACAACATAGGAGAGAGAAGTAGATCAAGAAAAAGACAAGAAAAGAGTGCATTAAAAGGCAGAGGCACGTGGCATATAGGAACTCTTCCAGACGCTGTACACCCCACTCGACATCGTAGTCAGGGCGATTCCTAAGGCCCGAAATAGACTTGAACAAATGCCATGTCAGGACAACCTGAACGATCACAGAAAACAATCGGATGACAGCCATCAGAGCGACAAAAGCAAAGGTGGAGATCAATGCTTCCCCAAGTATTTTGAAGGTCCCGAGTTTCAGCCTGTACGACTTGCCCTGGCCTATGGCAATCTGGCGGCATGACATGCCGCTGAAATAAAACCTGTGGATGAAACCCCGTAAGAGCTTAGACACAGCCTCGACAGCTGTCAATGCCACGGGGGGCCACAGGATGTCCCTGGACATGAACTGTCCGAACGCGCCCACACCGACTGACATAACCAGTACCACCAAATAACCCATGGTGCTCTCTGCGAACTCTAACAAAACATAAGTTTCTCCTTGAAGCTTAAGCCTCGGCGATACGGAGTACACCATCTTGGCTCGACCTCAGTTCAGCACAAGGATAAAACTACGACGCCACATCTCTCTCTCTCTCTCTCTCTCTCTCTCTCTCTCTCTCTCTCTCTCTCTCTCTCTCTCTCTCTCTCTCTCTCTCTCTCTCTCTCTGTGGAAATGTCTATGTATTTGTCAGGGAATTCATAGATTTATGAATCTATAGACCGGTGATTAGGTCAAATTGTGAATCTCTCTCTCTCTCTCTCTCTCTCTCTCTCTCTCTCTCTCTCTCTCTCTCTCTCTCTCTCT
>BFEA01000069.1:1522379-1541092 GCA_003427395.1 Chara braunii | reverse complement strand
AACCATCATTTGAATTAGTCCCAATGGCGTATGCATAGCCGTGAGGTGCCTGTCCCTAGGGTCAAGCGGTACCTCATCATAGCCTGAGAACAGATCACAGACCGAATAGATCGACCTACCTGCTGCGCCTTTTGCCAGTAAATCGGCGTGTGGCACGGAGCCCACGTCTCGTATCGTCACCGCGTTGACCTTCTGAAGGTATTGGATCCATCGAATATTGCCATTCGGCTTTCGTAGGAAGAACCATCGATTAGCATAAGCGCTATCAGACGGCTCCGCGACGTGGGAAATCATGTTTTCTTTAAGGAAAGCGATAACTTCTTCCTTCTCCTTCTAGGCGTATTTCCATCCCGCATCATTCCAAGGAACATGTGGAATCGTATAAATCCTCGCTGGCTTAGCGTATCGAGGGTCAATCCTACCGCGCTCCGCGTCGCTGAAAGCTATGGCCTTATCACATGTCTTCAGGATTTCTATCACACGTTCTCGCTCCTGTGGGGTTAAATTTCCATCTCCGATGTCCATCCCTGCTATCCTCTCTTTCGTTAGGCGTTGCGGCTCGTTTTTCCTTCTTTCTTTGATTTCTTTTGCGATCTCTTCTTCTGATATCCCTTCTAGTGCAGATCGCTCGCGGCCCACCGCCGCTGGCTTAACTTTTTGAGCTACTCGTTTGTGTCGCTTGGGTAGCCCCCCATAGGGGGCCGTGCCCTTAAAAAAAACACGGATACCACACCACCAAATTCCTCATCTTTTTCCTTTGGGTACGAGTTGHCGTCCACTATTAGCCGACTCCTTAAGTCTTCGACCTCCACCATCCGACCTTCTTCCTCTGTGAGCAGTGGTCCATATTTCTTCTCGCGAAATCGCACCACGCGGCTGGAGATAGGCAACGACTTAATCTGATCACTGGGTCTTGCACCCACAGCGAGAGCTGCTCTGTTCTTCGGGTCCCGAGGCTCCACTGTCTCAATCATTACCCGTGTCCCGTCTGGCTTCTTAATGGACAATGTTTGACTCCCATCAGGTCACTCTATCGTCACCGCATGCACGTGGCTSAGCCACGTTCGACCCAAGAGCAGGTCGGAGCTGCAGTTCTTGACTGCAAAGACAGGCAGGGTCACTCGTACCCCTTGGACCTCTATGGCTGCCTTGTGACAAACCCCAGTGATCTGTTGCTTTCTCCCATCAGCCGTCTCTATCTCGAATAGGTATGACCTATCGAGGCCCAGTCCGACTTGTACCGCCAGGTCCTCGTCTATGATGACAGCCTCACTGCCGTTATCAATCACAGCATCGAGTACCGCTCCATCGTTTATAATTGTCTCCACGGCTCCGCTACCAAGTATATAAAACTTGTCTCGAGCCACACCTTCCATTCCATCGAGAAGGACGGTCGCCATGCGATCCGCTCTGACAGTCACCCCCGTTACTGTTACTGTAAAAACTTCCGTCTTAGGGGCCCCCTGACCCTCCTCCGATAGAGGTATGCGAGTCTTCCGTGTGATCATCTGTAACTCATCACGGCTTCGATGCAGCCAGGTACTCCAGAATAGAGCACTGCATGGTTTGCCGAAGGGCCCGCCTCAGTGGCTCGACCGTGTCAATCTCGTCCAGCGAACTCTTCATTAAGAACTTCTGCACTCCTCGCTTTCGCGGCGAAAGGATAACCTCCTCTCCATCGACCCGCTGCCCGTCCTTCTCCGCCATCACGTAATCCATGTCAGTTTTTTTCGATGTAAACGCTCTCGCCGACTTGGGTGTGGTCGTCATGTCCCCCTCAAAGGTTATCTTGATGCTCTGGCTCCTGACCGGCTCCATTCCTTTACTCGTCTTTATTCTCCTTGCTTCGACATTCTCCTTCATCGAAGGGAACATCGATACATCTCCGAGATCATTTGCCTACTTGACGTACTTGCGGTCGTCAAGCACGACAAGTCCCTCTTCTATTGCCCATTTTCGGTCCGGGCAATCCCTCTTGATATGATCTTCTCCTCTATAGTAGACGCATGAGTTCCTGGGAGTAGATGCCCTGTTGTCTGCACCTTTAAAAATCGAATTTCTGGCCGCCTTCGGGTTAGGCGACTTTGGATATGGTTCTGATGAGACGCCATATCCCCCTCTCTCATTCCGATCGCGCGGATCGTTGCGTCGGTCTCCTCCAAACCCTCCTTGGTCATACCGCCCTCGCGAATCATCCTGGCGGTCCCCCGAGTTATATCGTCCTCGTGACTCATCGCGTCGGTCCCCTCAGTTCTACCACCCCCCTCGGTTCTAACACCCCCGCGACTCGTCGCGGTGCTCTCTCGCATCTCCCCCGCGCTCAAACCGTCTGCGCGACCCATCTTGTCGTTCCCATTCCCGATCTCCTCTCTTATATCTACTTCCTCTGTAGCCATCTCGACCCGACCTCTCATATCTGTCGTCCCTATATCCATCTCGGTCCGATCTCCCATATCTGTCGTCCCTATATCCATCTCGTCGACTCTGTTCTGTCTCCCATCGGCCGCGGGAGTCGCCTCCACCCCGATCGGCCTCATAGCAGGGGCTTCGCGGGTAATCATCCAGCCTCCTTGCTTGCACAAACGGCTCGCGGTCTCTGCGGTCTCGGTCTATCTCATCGTCCCTACGTCGCCATGGCTCATCGTCTCTCTCTCTTCCCCTCGTTCGATAATCAGTCAGCGTCCGAGGATTTCTATCCTCGACACTCCTCCAGGGCTCGTTGTTCCTACGGTCCCAGCGAACTGAATAGGGTCCTCCAGGTTTGTCCCGGTAGGCCGTGGCCCCTGTAGCGGTCACAATCTCTGTAACCTGTCTCGTTAATCCCTTCACCATGTCCCGTATCTCCTTCACTTCCTCAGCCACGGCCTCATTCTTCTCCGACCAGGGATAGTCCTTGAAATCAGGACATCTATCAGTGGCATACTCCTTGTAGAGAAAGAAGTCACATCTCCTCATCCCTCTCCACACCAAGTCCTTCTAATCGTCTGCCTCTGCCTTTATCGTGAGCTTTAGAACTTCTGGGAAATCAAGCCTGCCACGGGGAAGATCTCTAAGTATACTCTTTTGCCTACCTTTGGACAAGTGTCCGATGAAGATAGTACAGCGCTCGACCTCTGAGATCTTTCCCTTCTTCATCAGCACGTCGGAGATCTTTTGGAAACGCATCCCAAATGCCCGTACGCTCTCATCTTCATCTTGAGTCATTGTTTCAAGGTCCTTGATGGAATACTTGTTATCCTCCAATTTGTAAAGCTCAACGAGGTTCTTCTTGTACGTAGTCCATTTTCCATCCTTCGGTCGAGCTTCCTTAACTTCCCTTCCAAGACTTGGGTCGACATTAAATAGGAAGTTTTTTATAATCTCTTCCTCCAACCACTGACTCCGGCTGGCGTGAAGCTCCCACTTCTCCAGATATTTTGTGATACCATAGCCCCTGAAGGTAAGAGGCTCTGAGGCCTTGTGCGTAATAATATAGCGATCCTTGCTCTCGTAAGGGACCGGATGTGACTCCCCTGTCTGCGGGTCGAAGACTCGCCTGGGCGGCACCCTGTCTCTATCTCTGTCCCTCCAACAGGAATCTCTCAAACTCCCTCTCCAGTCGTCTCTGTGCCTATCCGCTATGGTGTCCCTCCGCTCGTACTCGGGGGAGGGTCGTCTCGTCGTTTCTCGTCGTCCGCTCGAGGCACCCGTTCTTAGAACCTTCTGCGGCTCTGTTGCAACTGGTTCGCCTCTTACGTCGGGCCCTCCGTCATTGGTTTGGTCAGCCCATCTCAGCGGTGCTTCTTGCCTAATTCGTTCCTTCAGTTCTCTCAGAGCTCGGTCGGGCGATGTCCTATACTCCTCTCCCGCTTCGCCCACAGTCGGTTGTGGCGCCATCGTGTCGGGTTCCATTGGACCGCCTGAAGACGCAGTTAAGTTTCTTTGTCAACTGTTACAACCCCAGTCGCTGCAGCCCGGGCCTGTGACTGTCGCGGCAGCCTGGACCTGTGACAGTCGCGGCAGCGCGGACCTCTTTCTTTGTCACGACTCACGTCCGCCTCCAATCTTAGCCCTCGACTGCCTTGATTACCACCTCCAGTATCCCGTTCCGGTCGCAGATCTCGTGTTCTCTCTCTATCCCAAGAATCYCTGTGTCTWAGYAACCTCTCCTTCGGGATCGGTCAACAAGGCCGTGCCTGTCCGGATCCACAGTACGCCCGTGACAGGACCTCTATCCTTGAGACAGATTGCAATCCCAAACCTAGCCAATGTTTCCTGATCAACATTTCTCAAGAGTCCCTAAGCGTCTCTCTCCGTCCTCCTTGCTAGTTCTCCTAGCCCAGTCTGAATCGGTTAGCCCGCTAAAGGCCCTCCTACTGTCGCCCAATGTCGCCTATCGACCTTTCTAGCTTCCTCTATCCTTCCAAGAGCTTCTGATTTCTATTTTCAACTACCTTATCTCCTCAACGGTTACGAGGTCATCTGTCTAACAGCTGAGGTAAGTTAGTGCTATAACGACTTGTAACCTCATCGCCGACCGCTCCAATATGTCATAAAATGTCTCAAAGTCCTCATTATCTCCCCCTTCGTCTATCGCCTCTAAAGTCTTCATCGTTTCCTTCCAGTACCGGTTGTGAGCGACTAACACCCTGAGTATTGCACCATCTGTTACTACTCTCCCTAACTCTCCAGCTTTCCTGGCTTCATTTATCTTCAACCTCTCAGCCTCTCTGGTCGTCTCATACCATGCACTTATCCGAGACCGCCCTTCGAAGGGTGTTACTCGGAGTACAAGACAACTCCTCAGATCGTGGCAGAATATGAGGAGAAACTGAAGGAGAAGGCACCAACATGAAGCATCTCAGTGGACTTTCAAAGCTAAGAGGGATGGAATGCGAGGAACAAGCCCTCACGGGGCCCTAGCAAGTCAAGTGCCCACCCTAAGTTCTGGGCAAAATATTATGGGCCAACACTTCCAGCAAACCAAGTGTTCTGGGCAAACGCCCCCCGCAAGCCAAGTGCCCACTTTTTTTTTTTTTTTTTTTTTTTGAAAACTTAAGATACCGGGGCCATTACCCGGCTTTGGCTAAGAAAAAAATTACTTAACAAGTTACTATGTCAGACTTCAGAAAAATTCAGAAAACCGACTCGAAACCCCCCATCAATCCTCTTTACCACACTCCGACAAGACTTTCTGCAGCAGAGCCACCATCTCCGCTACTGTTGTGCCTTATTTCCGTCCTACGAGCTAACCCCTTTACTAGTAGGATGCTTGTTATCCAACCATCTACTTGTCCCCCTCACCTCTTTGAGAAAAAAAGCAAGACATGTGCACGATTCAAGAAAAAACTCAGACACCCCCAGTCCATCCCCTGTCCCCACTCAGGCAAGACTTACTACATCAGAGCCACCATATCCGCTGCTGTTGTACCCTATTCCCATCCTACCAGCAAGCCCCCTCACTAGTAGGACGTATAATATCCCACCATCTCCTCCTCCCACTCACCTCAATCTCATGAAAATTTGACATACCGGGGCCATCACTCGACTTTGGCTAAGACAAATTTGAGTTACTTAGCAAGTTACTTCGTCGGACTTCAGAAAAAATCAGAAAACCGACTCAAACCCCCCCATTTATCCTCTTTACCACACTCCGACAAGACTTAACGCAGCAGGGCCACCATCTCCGCTGCTGCTGTGCCCTGTTTCCGTCCTACGAGCTAGCCCCTTTACAAGTAGGACGCTTGTTATCCAGTCATCTACTTGTCCCCCTCACCGCTTTGAGAGAAAAAACAAGACATGTGCACGATTCAGGAAAAGACTCAGACACTCCCAATCAATCCCCTATCCCCACTCCGGCAAGACTTACTGCAGCAGAGCCACCATCTCCACTGTTGTTGTACCCTATTCCCATCCTACCAGCAAGCCCCCTCACTAGTAGGACGCATGATATCCCACCATCTCCTCCTTCCACTCACCTCAAACTCTTTTTTGAAATACCGGGGCCATTACCTGCCTTCGGCTGAGAAAACGTCTGAGACCAGATTTAGTTGGGAGAAGTTCTAAGACCACCCCGCGGCAAAACCTTTGTATTCATTTCCCCCCACACGGGGAAAATACCTTTCACTGCCTCCACTGGAAGGTGCCCCCTCACCTTCCAGCCCCAGCTCAGAGCAGCCCCCTAAATCACTCCTGCCCCCTCAGCAGCATACAATACCCCCTAGAGTATGCCCCCACAGAGCAGAAGATCACCCTTCTCTCATGTCCCACCCCCTCCAGGTGAAACACCTCTCAACCTCTCACCTTGCTGAATTCGGCATCGTCCCTTTGTCCTCTCTCCCAACCGCCTTAGTTGATCCAACCCAAATCAGCCTGGTCCAAAAGAGAAGAAACCCACAAACCGCCCCTACCCTCTCAAGGATCACACCTCCCACCTTGCATAACCCTCGCAGGAAGGGGCTCCAACCCTAAAGGAGAGAGTTCAATCGGCACCTATGAACCCAAATCCTACGATATCACAGCCAGAGACTCAATTATAACCTATTTTTTAAATTCTTAAAACATACAGAATCAAGTATCAAATCAAAAGTCAAATCAATTACCGAATTCAAAATAGAAAAGAGCAAACTTGAGCATACTAATATAGGGAATTTAAAAATTGGACCAATTTTTGAATATCTGTCAGACATCAAGCTCACTTTGAGAAGCCTTTGGTAATCAGACTTGGTGATCATTCATTGGAATCAGAGCGAAACTGTGATTTGCGAATTCCAGGTTAGGAATCTTACTCAAGAAATTTGGAAAAACAAATACGGAAACGGAACCGAATATGCTATGAAGAAAAAATCCTAGAAACAAATCTTGAAAACCTAATCCAAAAAAGTAATCTAAAGAATCAAGATCGATCATTGTTATGCAAAGTCAAAACGAAAAAGAGAATCCGGGTATAGGGCAGGGCAGAACGTGCACATGCAGCGAGAATATGCCCTTATCAAGGTAGACAAAATTATTACACCCTCTGCACGTCTCCGCCTGGCGCGCTTAATCTATCTGCATTAAATCCTCCATCAACGCTGCCCGATGCTTGCATGCCGCTCGTAGCTGACAAATCCCGTTGCAGATCTTCCTTATTTTCAGCGTCCTTCTTCATCAGCACCCTCCCCTACCCTCATAAGAAAAGAAATCATCACGAAATTTTTTTGGATTGATTTTGAGACCAAGACTCAGATGACCAAGCAGAAATCGTATGAACGCAATCGAAGAAGCCCTGCAACTCACGTCCGCCAATAGAGAATTCCTCACAAAGCATCCTCTGCCTCCCCTCCAAAACACCCTCGAACCTAACCCCAACCACCTTCGGAAGAGAAACATCCAGCCTCCCTCCACATGCTAGCGACGGCGGCCTCAACGCCCGACTATAATCTCGATGCTAACAACGAAAGCATAACTGGCCATCCACAACCTAACAGGCTGATGGATGGTGTGGTAGCACTTCGTCGGACCCGTCGACGAGCAACCACAGAAGATTCAAGCCCTTAGACAGTGCAATTGAAGGAAGGTCGAAGAATAGTCTACACCCACGAACCCTCATATGAAGTCATCGCAAAAGCTCCTCTTCGCAGCACCATCACCAATGTCTCCGTGCGCCACACGATCTTGCCAAGGCTGTGTCATCCGAGGAGTCTCCGCTGGACCGACCAGGTGGCGCAGCGCCCCCGGTAGCGCTGCGCCGCCTCCAGCGTAGCTTAGGGGACAACACTGGCGGCCCATGGCCGAATTCCAACACCAGCTCTAGGCTGCTTGGCAAGTGCCCACCCTAAGTGAAGGCGGGCCTGAATATTCATCAAAGGCCGAAATTCGACATTTTCAGATGTGGGTATTCAGGCTCTTGCAGCTCGCCAGTTGGTTGAGTGGACGCGTGAGCCTCACTAATCTGCGTCGTACGGTTGGCCCAGGCCTTGGCAGTTGCGCCTGGGCATATACACACAAAGCAGGGCTGATACATTGTGAAGTGGCCAGCGGCTTATGCAAAAGCAGTACTGTCGACGCACCTACCCTGCACAAATGCAGGAAACTGCCCGAGTCCAAGGACTACAGTCCGTGCCCAACTTTGAAGGGCCCAGGCTCTCAACTGCAGCCTGGGCCCTGCGCGCAGGGACTGAGGCCCAACCGGAAGTAGCTTCCAGCCAGGCCACGCGCAGCATCCAGGAGGCCGCCAATTCCATAAAGGAAGAGAGGCAGCCCTGGCCAGGTATTCTGGCCTGCTTAGGCAATGTGGAAGTGCTGCTGCGCTACTGATTGATGCTGTGCTGTGGCCAAGGGCGCTGACGGGGCGCATAGAGGTGAAGTGGGGCGCTGCAGGGCAGTGGGGCGCAGGTAGCCATAGCTGGCCTGCTGGGCACCAGGGGGTTATGCAGGCGACCTGGTGGCCTTTGGGGAGGGAGGCCAAGTGTGGGGTCTCAAGGTCTGATGAGAGTGATGAGATACGTATCTGGTGCATGAGGAGAGGTCGGCTATGGTGTTGACATAATGTGCATCGGTCTTCGAGAGTCGAAGTGAGCCTGTTGCGTGAACACAGCTGTAGGTAGGATAGTAGAGTAGAGTAGGCTGGGGAGAGAGGAGAGACTTTGGATACTGTGTTGGTGTTGCTTACGGGCTTGAATATTGGCTCATTACTTCATTGTATTGCTCCTTTTGGATGGATTCTCGGTGCTATTGTGCTCTCTGCTTGTACTCGACTACTCCGACATCTGTGTGATTTCACAGCTTGGTTTTCTGTATTCGTTCACACTCATATTCCTTGCAGATCACTCACGACTCGAACTAGAATAATATTATAATACTGAGCTACTATCCTCGTGCCGGTACCACAGTCCTCTACAGAGCACAACGCACCCTGATCACGGATACACGCAAGCTGTTTTTATAGTCCCGTATAGTCACGATGAGGGCGCGTTGTGTTCCGGGGAAGACAAAATAGGCACGATCTATCGGGGGGGGGAAAAAAACAAAAAAAAAAACGACATGGTTGTCGCCTAATATTGGACACAATGGGTAGGGCTGGCGAGAGAGAGGAGACGGCTATTTGACACGACAGCTGATGGAGGCTGGGCTGGGGGACAGGAGGAGGTGCAGACATTGGCCACAGTACTTTTGATTAGCACAGCAGGAACTGCCCTTGGCCGGCAAGGCCTGCGCAGTCCAAGCCACATCAGTGTGAATGGGGTCTGGCTTCACGCTTTGAGCAGAACTTTGGTGCGCAAACCTGCCCCCACGGCTTAGGTTAGGGAGAGGTACTTGTGGGGGTGTGGTTTTCCGACGTAGTGCACAGAGGGCCTCGATCCCCTGCTCACTACCTGCGGAAAATGAGAACGAATCTTCGGCTGGAACATCCAAGTCACACCGGCATCGTCTTTGACTACAGTGCATGTGGAAAGTAGTGGAGCGAGGCCCGCATAATAGAGAAATGGAATGATGAGGAAATGATAAAGGAAAGATATCATAGAGTCAGAGATGAGCAGAAACGAACAGCAAAGCCATGATGTGAAAAACCCGTCGACATGTCCAGTGATGAGCCCGCCCTGAGCCTGCGCACCTCCCGATTTCTGAGGGCAGACTCACAGTAGTATAGGACTTTACAGAATGCACCTGACTGGAATTAGGGCCCAAACCTGGACGAATCTGGCATTGATAACGTCCAGAGCTTTGTGGGGAAAAGTCCTAGTGTGTAACAAAACCCCAGTTCGGTGTCGGCGGTGGTGGCGATGGGCGTCAGCTTCTTCTAGTAGCAACAAATTTCCCTCCTTGGCCTTTTTTCGTTCCTTTCGTTCTTTTCCATTTTTGGGGTCTTTTCTGTTTTCCTCATGGTGTCACCCCCTTGTATACGGTCGTGGCTCCTGCTGTCGCAAGTGTCGGTAGCGCGTGCTTCTATTTATAGAAGCAACCGTCCTATTGGGCATCGCCACACCACCCTCGAAATGTGAAAAATGAGAATGAACTTCCTGCTATAACATGGCCAGATGCACCCGCCAAATTTTTCCGCCGTTGAATTGCAAAAATAGATCTTTCGGAACCGTACAACATTTCTGCTGCGACACTTGGAAAACGGGCCATTTCTCAACAAAAGCAAAAGAAAACGGGCCATTTCTGCAATCACCCCATCAGGAAACGAAAACAGAATGGCCTCCAGGAAAAGCTCTCCGTTAAAAAAAAAAAAAAAGCTGTCCGTTTTGGAGCTGACGCTCGCTACCTGCAACAGCAGAAGTGCCTGCTCCCTGGAAACTGCAAGCTGGGATGATCCTCGAGTACCCTAGAACAGCGTGACAAGTCACAAAAACTTGCCCTCTTCGAAAGTTCGCGAGCAGTCTTCGAGGAATGACAGCCGTTAAAATTGGCACTGGACAAATCGAGAAGGTCAATTAGCACGGCCCGTGAGCATTTCAGGATGACACTACGTACAAAATTAATTGACTGATGGGGTGACCTCAGTCCTAAAATTCTCTTAGGTCTCATCCTAACTATTTTAGGAATCTTTCAGGAGTGCCGAACTAGGCCGTGAGTCACATTTTTAGTTTAAAGTAACCAGCACCTGTTCGGTTTCAAGTGTCCAGAAAGAACACGTTCTGCCCCCGTTTAGACAGAGACAGTGACAGCTTGTAGAGAGCACTTTTCAAAGCATCCGGAGGACCTGAGGGCCTTGCTCCCCTACTCTCAACTCAAGAGATTTCTGGAGTTCGGCGTCCCTCCACTACCTCTCGAAAGCAAGTCTCGAAAATCCCTTCCAGAGATGTCAGACATCACACTAGACGGGCACTCTCGAAGACCTGGAAAGTCATCACCCTGCAACTGTTCACGTTTCTGGGCTGATCCGCCGTAGCCCTCGGGAAGACTTTTTTTCTGTAGCAGGACACTCTTGCGCTCTCCGGAAATGTCGTCGAAGCAGTACTCGTTTTCGAGATTTTAGAGAGGTAGTGGAGCGAAGGCGCGAGTTTATAGAGTTGCCACATTCTCTGACAGTGGAGCGGGGCGGAGCTTCGCCTATGCGGGTATGATCTCTCTCTCTCTCTCTCTCTCTCTCTCTCTCTCTCTCTCTCTCTCTCTCTCTCTCTCTCTCTCTCTTACACGCACACGCACACGCACACGCACACGCACACGCACACGCACACGCACACGCACACAACACGCGTGCACACACACACAAGCAAACGTTGCGCGACCCCGTCGTGCTCCGCCCCAACCCCTACTGCCTCCTCTCGCCAACGACGTTCTTCCTTTGTGTCTTTGATGTGTGCCCTGTTGTCCCTTACTCATAGTTCCTTCTGAATCTATCCGGTTGTCGGCACATCATCTCTCTCTCTCTCTCTCTCTCTCTCTCTCTCTCTCTCTCTCTCTCTCTCTCTCTCTCTCTCTCTCTCTCTCTCTCTCTGTGTATATATATTTATATAGATATAATATATATACATTTATATATCATGATATATATCAATAATATATGTATGTATAGAGAGAGAGAGAGTGTATATATGTGCATATATAGAGGTTCTCTTCGGCTATTAAACGTCATATATGTTTACACTCTTTATATCTCCTCAAACAGATTTATGTATATGTAGATATACTCCCCCCCCCCCCCCCCCCCCCCCCCTCCTCTCTCTCTCTCTCTCTCTCTCTCTCTCTCTCTCTCTCTGTATTTTTTATGTGTATACATATATCTTATGTACATATATGTATATATATCGTATACATATGCGACGATTTATAGCCGAAGAGTACCCATTTATACGATGATAATACGCACATATATGGCTTTTTTTTTTTTTTTTTGAACCGTTTGTTGCCCTCTTTTCCCTCTTTGCGGACAGTTTACGGAGGTTCTCGGTCTATATGTCTATCATTTATAACACAAACACAGACACTTCGTACAAGGGGGAGCAGACTGCGAAGGGCGCATCACACTTCGATAAGTTGTACGTCCTGGAGATGTTTTTTATCACCGCCCCCTCGTCACGCTAGGGAAATGGTACTGCCAGTCTCTTCACGGTGCAAACGGAGGACATACGATCTTTGCTTGTGGCAGCGAGTTTGGACTTCAATGACCTGGTCTATATGTGCCTGTCTTCCTGTGTGTGTGCATGTGTGCGCCTGTGTGCGTGCGTGGATAGCCATGTTCGCTACATACAACTCCACAAACGAACCACGACTGTCTCAAACTGTGTGACGCTGTGTGCGCATTTTGTGTCTCGGTGTGTGTGTGTGTGTGTGTGTGTGTGTGTGTGTGTGTGTGTGTGTGCGCGCGTGCGTGTGCGTGTGGGCGCGCGTGTGTGTGTGTGTGTGCGTGTGTGTGTGAAGATGTGTGTGAAAACACATGTTGCGGACGCCTCAGCACGTAATAAGTACATGCTCCACCTCACCGTCAGCTTACAAGGTAAAGCCCCATAGGATTCCTCAAAATTCCAACATCCATCGTATTACATCACACTTCACAGAGTCCAGGGATGGTAGGGGGGGTCTCGAGGGGCCCCGTAGTATTAAAAAAAAAAAAAAAAAAGGCCCTCGGAAAAAAAAAAAAAAAAAGAGCAAACTGGAATGAATCTACCCCTAGAACGTGAGAATATGCACTTCCACACTTGTTTTTTTTTTCTTTTTTTTGTGTGTGTGTGAGAGAGAGAGAGAGAGAACGGGTAGGTCTCCAACCTGGTGGCTGGCCTCATGGTACTTCCATCGAAGCCACATGGTACTTCCATCGAATGGATGAGCACAATAGAATGAATCTAGCCCTAGAACATGAAAATATACACCGCCACACTTGTTTTTGTTTATGTGTGTGTGCGTGTGTGTGTGTGTGTGTGAGAGAGAGAGAGAGAGAGAGAGAGAGAGAGAGAGAGAGAGGGTAAGTCTCCACCCTGGTGGCTAACCTAGCGGTACTTCCATCGAATGGATGAGCAAAATAGAATGAATCTACAGCTAGAACATGGAAATACACACTGCCACAACTGTTTTGGGGCGTGTGTGTGTGTGTTACATGCTGTGCCTGCACACGGGCCCCATTTGAGGGGCCTGACGGTTGCTGAGGGGCCCCCAGGCCGCGTGCCCATCTGACACACGCTCTCGACGGGAGTCGACGCTCTGGACGGGAGTAGGCGCCCGCAGTGTGCGCATCTGACACACGCTCTCGACGCCCACGGCGGACTTCCAGGCCACAAGTACGATTTGAGGCAGCATTTATTTATTTATTTATTTGCTGTCCATTTTTTGTCTGTTCAGAACAGAGCTTCGGACTTGCAATCCCCAGGCACGACCTTGGGCCAGGTACACCAGAGGCAGGGCCGAAAGAGGTCAGGCTAATGTTGCACCTTGCTGCATCAGCAGCATGGTCTGAACACCCGGTAGGGGCCCCAACCGTGCGGGCCGTTCTGAGGCATATATATATTCAGTTACTTCTTCTCTTTTGCGTTAATTTGGTTTTTTTACGTATTCATGCATTCAAGTGGTGGGGAGACGTTTAAAATTTCTTTTTTTTAATATATTTCTCGTTATTTCCGAATTCTGTTTTTTTTTTAAGTCCATTTTTTTTTCACTGTGCATACTCTCATCTGATTAATTCCGAATATATTTTATTTCGGAATTCCTTGAACTTGCGGAAACTTTTTTTTTGCAGTTCTATTATTTAATTATTATTATTATTGTTAACAGTTTGCAGTCTGAAATTCGAATTCGTTTTGTTATTATTGCGAAGAATGAGCCCTAGCAGGGCCCTTATCAGTCATGCATATGTTCTGGGCAGCGGCCCTCAGCATGCCCCGTGCCCGCCCTAAGGGAAGGTGGGCCTGAAAATTCACAAGAGGCAAAATTTTGACATTTTCCATATGTGGGTACTCAGGCAGTTGCCCCACGCCAGTTGTTTACGTGCCTCCCTGCTCACCTCAGGAAACCTGTGCTGCGCCGGGTAGTTGTGCCTGGGCACACACAATGCGAGGCAGATACATCACCAAGGGGCCAAGGGCCAACGAAAAGCAGCATTGTCGATGTATGTAGCCCGAGTCTGTGCAGATGCGGCAAACGGCTGAAGTCTGGAAAAGTTGGGAGTGCTCAACTGTAGAGGCCCCAGGCCCTCAACTACTGGGCCTGGGTGCAGGCACCCCGGAAGCTACTGGAAGCTTCTCAGCCAGGCCCACACAAAGCCAAACAGAGGCTGCCACTTCCATATAGGGAGAGAGGCAGCCAGGGTCTGGCATTCTGGCCCAAGCTGGCAATGCGGTCACGCTGCCGTGCTGCTGCGCTATTCGGCCAGGGGCACACACGGGCGCTGGAGGTGAGGGCGCTACAGGGGCAGCGGGGCGCTCACGGCCATACCCAGGCTGCAGGGCGAGGGGCAGATAGAGGGCGACAGGAGGGGTCTTCGGGAGGAGGCGCAGAGAAAGTGGGGTCAACGAAGTGATGAAGGGAGAGGAGATACGTACCTGGTTTATGAGGGAGGTTGGCTATTGTGTTAACGTCATGTACATTGGTCTTCAAAGTCGAAGTGAGCCTGTTGCGTGAACGCGGTTGTAGTAGGATAGATAAGTAGTGTCGGCTGGGCGCTGGATGCCAGACAGAGAGGAGCGACATTGGATACTGTGTTGGTGTGGCCTGAGGGCTTTAACATTGGCTCACGAGTTCATTGTATTGCTCTTATTTGGATGGAATCTCGGTGCATTTGTGTTGGTGTGGCCTGAGGGCTTGAACATTGGATGTACACGGTCATCATCAGAGGCGGCGTAAGTGTCGAGCTGGTGTTGGGTACGAAGGCCAGCACACCTTGTGTGTACGAAGTGTCCAAGTCCGAAGTGTTCAGCTCTCGGGCCCTGTTGGGCTTATAAAGTTTGTTGGGCCCAACATGACGTGGGCCTCAGGACTTCGGTGCCTCGAAGCGTGGGTGGTTGTCGGGAGATTTGCAGCGTCCTGGTTCCAAGGTTGTGCCTGAACCTAGTCCCGAGCGTATTTGGCCCCCGAAAAGTCACCTGTAGTACCAAGCAGGCCATAGCGTAGGTTGTCGAGGGATTTGCAGCGGCCCGGTACCAAGGTTGTGCCCGAGCCTAGACCTGAGCCTACACCCAAGCCTGTTTTCGGTCTCAAAGGGTCACATGCCAAACCAACCAGGCCTGGGTGTCAGGAAATAGGAGGCTGGTACCGATCCTCCTCCTTCGTGCCTGTTTTCAGTATAAGGGCCGAAATGTAGCCTTGATGCCCCTCCTATAGCCCTGACCGTCGAAAGGCGCGACTGGATTTTGATGATGCCTCCCTTAGGTTCCGAAATGCATAGTGCACGACAATTTGTCGGTCCCTAGTATTTTTCCTGCTCTTTGACCATCCATTTATCATCTGTTGCCATCGTCCCTCCATGTTACCCTAACACATGTATGTGACGCTCAATCTCACGCACTGCACTGTCTTCCGGTCGGAGCGTGTGGTTCGCGGAAGGGACCCGGGAAAGGCAGCGATGATGGGGTGCGCCAAGGATTTTTGGGAAATTCAGTGCGGGGACACAGACGGAACTGAAATCCCCCGCGTTGGTCCGACTATAGTCAGAAGAAGGTCCGTTGCCGCGCGGGTCTTAAGGGAGAAAAAGGCACGCGCATGACTCGCAGCTATGGGAAATTCAATCCAAAAAATGTCGCTCGACTTCCCAACGAGTCGTCGCTCTTTGTTTCGTGTGAAAGGGGGCGGGTACACACATGGTATCCCATTTTCGGATGAGGTCGCGTCAGCGCTCGTTACACAACTCTGAGTCCGACGTGGAGGGCCTCAAGGCCCTCAACCGAGTGACCTTTTCTTTGTGTCCGTCCTCGCCGCGTGTGCGATAGTAGAACCCCTTGGCCTGATAACGCTCGAGGCGACGACAATCGCTGCACAGAGTGTTAGGCCAATGAGGCTCCACTGCCGCCCACGGGACGACGATCAGTTCGTTAAAGGGGAACAACAACGAATATGGCGGAAAGTGTGTATCAATGATAACAAAACCTGCACCAAGTTCGGAACCCAGAGCACCGAGTTTCGGGAGGGAAGTAGTAACGCTCTCCGATCTTGGCGACGACTTCTCGTACGTCCTACTCTCATACACGTGTCCTTTCCTCGTTGTATGGGAACGAGCACGGCGGGGGCACAGGAATTTGGCGCCTGGTCGAGTTGGGGCCGTTAGTACACATGGCAACAGAGGGAAGCACATATCTCAATCATGCATCATTCGTCTGACAATCTAGGCAACCCGATCATTCAGTCGCTCAACCAATCGTCCTTGCAATCATGCTACAACAAAATCTCTAATCACGACTCACCGTATGCACATACCGAAGTGAGAGAAGCAAAATTGGCATAATTCATCCAGCATGACATGTCATGACCAAAGGAAGGAGAGTATGGATGCAGACCAGGAGAGAGAAACGAGTAAAAGCAACAACAGAATGCCAGGCGATCTTGCCCAGAGATGTCCTGGCTTGAAATTAGAGTGATCAAAACTCACATTTGAAGATACAAACTTGGGACCAGAAAGGAAAGAAACCACTTCTGTCATAAAATTCCACCATGGCCCTGGGCCATACACTCACTCACTTCTGACTCAAACGTCTCACTTGCACTGATGATCCCGGCCATCACGTGTCAATCCCCCATAGCGATCGTCACCCCGCCGCCTTAGCCTTTGCACGACCCTACTCGGATCCCACAGTCCGTCGGGCGATCCAACATGCCGAGCGCCAAGACTGCAGCCCGCTCGTCGGGGCTTTTCGACTCGCACCTTCCTTCATACCACCTAGCCACAGCTTCCTGGAAGCGGGCTGATGAGTCGAGAGAGAGATTAGCGCTTGCGGAATGTATAGCTGCGAAAAAAAGGATAGATGCTAGGAAGGGTAAGGACTGAGGCAGGGAGGAGCAGGAGAAAGTTCAAGGATTGCCTGCCGAAAGCCATGTCGATCCTTTGGATCCCAGCTGTAGCCGATCAGAATCGTCGTCTATTAGGAATTTCCCTCTTACACCACAAATGGTTAACGGGGACCCCCATTTTCAGGCCCTGGGTAATGAGTCTAAAACTGAAATTAGGGTTTACACATCGTGTTTCTTCGGCTGGAGGAAGTGTTAGGGGGTCGACCTGGTGTTTCGGCACGGGTGATCAGAGCAGGAAGAAGAAGAGCGTGAAGAATAGCGCGGAACGGAGCCAAGGTTGAGACAATCAAGAAGGAGAGAAAAGGCGTGCAAGGCGATGGGAGATGGAAAACGGTTACAGAGAGAGGAGGAGCATGAGCGCGAGAAAAGGAGCATTGAGGGCAGCGGGGGCAGCGGGGAGGGGAGGCTCGCATGTATGGCGCTGTCGCGAAGGCAAAAAATGCACCGAAACAATTATGGCTGATTCAAATTGAAAAATACCATATCCGTACGACAAAACGGGCGTGGGGAAAGTCCTATGCCTATTCTGATTTCTGCGAAAGTTTCCAGAGCTTTCCAAGACGAGGTTAATGCACAAGAAAGGACAAGTCGGATCCCGCTTATTTGGAAATTCGTAACTGTTGACCTCAATTCCTGGCGCGCTCACTAAGGCACGCTGAATTCCCATGTAATTCCCAATTTGCAGAAAAGAGGGATAAATTTTCAAAAATCGATCCGAGGGTCTCACACATTACACTCTTGAAAATACAAAAGAGGCCTCGTCGGATGGTCACCCAAAATTTGACAAAGAGACAGAGAAACAGGGAGGGAGGGGGGGGGAGAAAGATCGCGCAGGTCCAGAAGTTGGCGCGTCGCATGTCGCAAGAGCCAACATACCTTTTGTCTCATACGTTAGCCTCGAAGTCCGCCGCGACAATTTTCCTCTTGTTTTCGTCGCTCATTAGACACCTCAGGAAATGTTTTCTTAATTCTTATTATATTTTTTTAACCACCAGTACTTGGCCCAGCTATTTATCCCGAGTCGGGAAACACCCTCCGTGCCGAGTTTTTTCGAGTCGCCGCCTCATCGTTTTGATTTCCTTTTGGCTTGCGCGTCCAGGCATTGTGGTCCGGTAGCCCGAAGCCCATCAGTCGCGGCCAACGAGAAATGCCCACGGCCGATGTATGGGCCAGGTACTGGTGGTTTAAGTTCTCTCTCACTATTAAAAAAAGCATATGCCTTCTAGAAAATCTCCATTGACTTAGGCAGGTTCGCTCTTCCATCTTTTTTATGGCGTCATCTCTACCATTCAGTTCCGCCGCTGACGATCTCAAAGCCAGTCTACCTAAAGTGGCCCCTGTCATTCGTTCCGTTCTCCGCCCAGCGTTTTTCTCAAGGAAGAAAAGGGCGGTGTAAGCGTTGAGCCATCCAAGAGCAGCCCCCGCCCCATTTTCGACCTCTCCAGCGAACCATCTCGGAATGGATAGGAGATGAAAATAAATTCAAAAATTTTGACTCCTGATCTCTACCGAATTAACCCGAAGACCTTACCTCCTATGTATCCCTAGCAACTGCGGTCACCACGGCCATGACCGCAATGGCCGACCGTGACCCCAAACTCGCTGTCATGACCGTCGTGGTTGCAGTCGAAATCAGCCCAATGCAGCCGAGAGGAGGGGGGTCCTGCAAATCAGGGTCGGGATTCCAAGGGCAGACCCCGGGTCTCATCCGGCCCCCCCCAAAAAAAAAAAAAAAAAAAAACGAACGGTCCAAATAGGGGTTTTTAGAGGGGGGCAAAATAATCATGGACCCCCCGTTTTTTTTTTTTTCCATTTTT
>BFEA01000069.1:1480846-1515898 GCA_003427395.1 Chara braunii | reverse complement strand
TTAAAGCCCATCTGCAAGGCCTCTATCCAAGTGGTGGTTAGAGAACCGTCGGAATTGAGGGTTTGCCTGTCGGGTTGCTCCATCTATTGGTAGGGAGCGACACCTGCTAAAAACTGGGTCCAGCATCCCTTGGATACATCATCTCATCACACTATTTGTTAGGACTGTCACATTTCAGCTTCTCGTCTGGAGCATCTTTTTTCCTTTGGGGCTGCATAGGTCACCCTTCCTAATGGCTCATCGTCAGGAGCATTTTTTTTCCCTTAGGGTTGTCGTGGATGTTAGTGTTGGGATGGTTGTCCATGGCCCGCTCGCAACACAATCGGAAACCTTCACGTGGTATCGAAAGGGGGACAAAAGTAGACCCGTGGATGACTATCCATGGCCTGCTCGCGACACTATCACGAACCTCCATGCGGTATCAATTGGGGGACAAAAGTAAACCCGTCCGCTCCTCACTATCCGGAATGCCCCGCCGCTGCACTACTCTCCACTTTCCACGTCCTTTTCCGGAAACTACTATGCTGATAGTACATGTAGCAATGAAAAAACTTCCGAAAAAGTCATAAAACCTCCCCGCGACGAGACCTTTGTATCCATTTTCCCAAATGAGAAACCTTGGTATCCATTGCCCCCAAAACGAGAAAAAAATGTCGCAGGTCGCAAAATCACTTTCGGCGTCATTTTTGCACCCTCCCCCCGACGAAACCTTTGTATCCATTTCCCCTCAGACGAAAAAAAGTGCCGCAAGTCCCAAAATCACTTTTGGTGTCATTTTTTCACCCCGGCTGGGCCGGTAACGACCGCTGTGTAGAAATGGCGGGAAAGTGTTTTGTAGGGTGCAAAAATGATGCCAAAAGTGATTTTGGGGTTTGGGGCACCTTTTTCCCCGTTTGGGGGGAAATGGATACAAAGGTTTCGTCCAGGGGAAGTTTTATGACTTTTCCTAAAAAACTTCGGCAGATTTGGAGAGTCTGACAACCCTCTGTGTACTCTCCTATTCGCAGAGAGTGGAGAAAAGTGCATCGAGACCCGAAGTTGTATTTGGGAAGGAGTCTGAATGTATGGGTAGATATGGGACGCTGGACCCGGTTTCCAGCAGAAGCCATAAGCTGGATAATGGCCCCAGCTCCCGGTTGTTTGTGAGGTATTCCCGGCCTCATTTCTCCTGAGCAATTAATGATTATTTTTTCCAAAAGAAAAAGAAGAAGGGTGTTGCAGGCTGTGAACTATCCTCCCGAGGAGAGTGTGACGCGCAACCTCACGCCCTGTGTTGTCTTTCGTTCGGAGTGCTAGATGTGCGGAAAGAGGCCCAGAAAAACAGCAAGATGGGGTGTGCCAAGGATTTTTGGAAATTGAGAGTGGGAACACAGACAGAACTGAAATCCCCCGTGTTGGTTCGATGAAGTAAGTCGGGGGCTTTCGCGCGTCGCGGAATGCGCACGCGGACATGGCGCGAAAAGAGAAAAATCCAAATTCAATCCAAAAAGTATTGTCGAGCTTCCCACCGTGCTCCGGCCCATCGTTTGGAGCGGAAGAGCTTGGGCACGTTTCGCGTGTCTCGTTTTCGTATCAAGTCCCGTCATCGCTCGCTGGTCTGTTCTAAGTCTGACGTGGATGGTCTCAGCCGCGTGGCTCTTTCCTTATGCTCGTCTTCACTCCGTATTCGGTAGTGGAAACCCTTTGCTTCGTAGTGATCGAGACGTTGGCACTCTGTGCACAGGGGTCGAGGCCAATAGGGCGCCACTGCCGTCCACGGAATGACGATCAACTCGTTAAAGGGGAGCAATATTGAGTAGGGTGGAAAGTGCGTATCGATAATGACAAACCCGGCCTTTACGAACCCTGAACAACGGTTTGCCAGAGGGAAGTAGTATCGTCCACCGGTCTGTGCAACAACTTCTCGTACGTCCCACTCGCATACATGTGTTCTTTCCTCGTTGTAGGGAAAAGGTCGTGTTGATACGGGAGGTACGGGAGGCTGACGCCCGATCAAAGGGTGCTTGTTAGTCCACATGTCAATCAATTGCAAAAATTTCCGAGACGTCATCAAGAGAAAACACTCGCGCAATCACCAGTCAATCCTTTTCGACACGAGAGAGAGAGAAAAAAAACACTCATCAGCTCGATCATGCATGTAACTAAGGGACCAACCCGCGACTCGCGTTTCTGTAAGCCACCTCGGTGTTGATCCAAGGCGCCTTATATCTCGAGGCAGCTGCAGATGTCGTGCAACATAAGGCAAATGGCATGCGCAGTGCATTCAGAACTATAGATATAAACACTCTGGCATTCTCGAACAAAATCCCGTTGAGTGCGGCGCCTAATCAATACAAAAAGGCAAGTATTTCCATACTTACATTCACTGTGGAAGGTGCGAAAATGACAAGGGTACACAGGTCGGAAATCAACTGAGGAAATTATACACACGCATCCACCGTTCACAAGACAAGAGGATCGATTTCTCGACATCTGGGGATTACCTAGGAAACTAATGGAAGAGTTCCGGAAGAAGTTCTTTCACATAGGAAAGCACACTGATTCATTCTCATCCACAAGAGAGAAACAACCATCGAGACACATCATCATTCAAAGATAGAGGAGAGAGAGGGAGACGGGGGAGGAATGTCGAGATAGAAGATGACAAGATCCAAAAAGAGAAAAGTTCGGCGTTGCCGCCGCACACTCACGTCTGAGGCAAAGATTTGCAATCACAAAGGCGCATTCGTCGTGAATTCCAATATGGCCCCCGGCCAAATACTCACTCAACTCCGATCATTAATCCCCATATCTGCACCGACGGTCCCGGCTGTCGCGTGCTAACTCCCACCACTGCGAGCGTCACCCCGCCAACGTAAACTCGACACGGCTTGCCCGGATCCCACTGTCCGTCGTGGCGATCAAGCGCGCAACCGGCCAGCCTATCGTCATCCCGACAGGACTTTCTGACTCGCATCAAACAATCTGCCTAGCCACTGCTTCCCGGAAGCTGGCTTAGGAGTCGAGAACGTAAGAGAGATTTGCGGACGCGCTTGCGGATTTTATTGCGACAAGGGAGACAGAAGGGGAGAAAGCGAAGGGAAGGTTGAGGTGTAAGAGGAGAAGAAGGAGGAGAAGACTTTGAGGGGAGCGCTCCGTGGAAGCCATGTTGATCCCTCGGGACTCAAGGTTCAATCAATCAGATTCGTCGCGCAATAGGAAGATCCTATTGATCCACATACCTGATTGGCGAGCCGAAGTTATCGAAGGATCGACCGGGCGTCGTGCGCTGGTAAGAAGAGAAAAGGCGTGAAAAGTAGCGCAAGACGGGTCCAAGATTCAGATGATCAAGAAAGGGAAATGGGCGCGCAAAGAGCAGAGCGGGAGAGAGAGAGAGAAAAACAATTACGAGGGGAGAGAAAGAGGAGGGGGAAGGAAAAAGGAGTGCGGGAGAGAGCGATGCGGGGGACGGAGAGGAGAAAGCTTCGCATGCGCGGCGCCGTCAACAAAAAGAGGAAAAAAAAGAAGGCCCCGAAATAGTTACAGCTTGCCTATGTCCAAAACCAATTCAAAATTGAAATCACCATATCCGCGTGCGAAACAGCGACGCGGAAAAAGAAAGTCCTACGCCTATTCGTATCCCCACAAAATTCGGAGAGTTTTCCCCAACGCGACCGAGAACATTCACACCCAAAAAAAGACACGTCGAAGTTCCGCTTATCCCGGAATTCCCAACGGTCGGTCCCAATTCCCAATGCGCTCGCTAAGGCGCTCACAAATTCCTATGTATTTCCCGAATTGCAAAAAGAAAAAGCAGAACCTGGGAATCGTAAAAGCTTTCGAAAGATGGGGGTAAAAAACGCGGCACCCGAAATCAAGAAACGAAACGAGGTTTTTTGATAGGGTTGGTATGATACAAGCAAAAAAATGGGGTACGGAAGATAACACGGGTTTCGGAAGTAGTTCGTCACATATGTGACGCGCAGGGGTTTTCAAAATTATGCGATCTCCTGATTGCACGTCATGGCGGAGAAGGAGAGAGGGAGAGAGAGAACAGAGTGATGCATGAGGAACCAAGCGTATCAACAAACGATCCAGTCAGCGTCCATGTTGACTGTTGGTTCGTGCTGCTGGAATCATCGATGGTCGTCCAGGTGACGCCATCATCGTCTGCCGGTTCTCCGTGTGCTCTGCACCCTAGTTTGTCGCTGTCCGTCGAATCAGAGCGCAGGTTAACGTCATCGTCGATGGCGTGATCTTCGCGAAGCTTACTGATTCGTGTCGTTTTTCCCTGATTAGATGAAGAGAGGAGGGGAAGGGGGGGTTAGTCACGTGATCGTGATCTACCGCCTATTCGGAATGGGCCAGTAGAGGCGGTACATGGAGGGGATCTCACGGGGACGACGGGGAGGAAGTGGGGGKAGGTAGCGATTTATCCCTTCTATTGGAAGTTCCTCATAGCGGATGATTCGGTGAAAGCGGGGGAAGTGGTCGCCACTGTGAGATAGAGAGGCGAGGTAGTCGCGGTAGAGGGAGGAGAGGGTGTGGAGGAGTGTTGCGCGAAAGATGTCGTAGTAACGGCAGGCAGGAACCGTTCCCGTGGCAACGCAGTAGACTTCTACTACGTTGCACTGTTCCCACGCAGCGCTAAATAACAGGATATGCAGACAAAACGTGGGGACAGCGGGCTGAAGGATCGGTGGGGGTAGATGGTGGCGATTAGACGGGTAGAATAGAAATCTCGGAAGAGATGGGGAAGGAAGGGGTGGCGGGGGAAGGTGACGGGGGTGTGCATCTGCTCGAGGGTAAGGAAATCAAGGGGTCCGCAGGACAACGTCCGAGGACGAAGGCCTATCGCCCTCATTGGTACGTGGGCGAACTGGGGGACGGGTGGGGCTAGAGGAGGAGGGGGATCGACTCCGTCTCTGTTGCGCGGCGCTTGAGGTGGCGGCTGCTGGGTCGCCATCTTCGGGCTTTGGCGGCTCCGGATCCCTGGTCAGATCGTTGCCGATGTGCAAGCTGGCTCCGCTGGTGACCTCCAGCTGGCGTTTCCCGGTGGCAATTTTTTCGCGCCTTCGCGCTGCTTCCGGATCTTCCGCCTCCGTGCCCGTGCGCGCTGCTTCCTCCGGCAAGGCTTCCCACTCAGACCCGGTTTCTTCTTCCTCCTCCGCTTCTTCTTCACTCAGCTCGCCCTCGCTATATTCACTATAACTTCCTTCCTCCGACGTTTCCTCGTCGTCGTCTTCTTCGTCGTCGTCGATCACCACTTCCTCTGCCTTCGGATAAAAGGCGTGAGGGATGATGTCATAAGGCTTCAGATACTCCTGCCGTGATGGTAGCGTATCTTCGTCCCTGGGCTCCTCCAAGCACGCCGTCCACTGTAGGTACGGATCCAATGACCGCTCGAGAACGTACGGAGCAGGGCTGTCGTCACTTTGTGAATAGATGTCAGGCGAGAGATCGTCCGCCTATTGGACGATCGGAGTGATGAGCTCCTGTGCAATCAACTGGCAGCGGCCCGACCGTACCGATCCAAAGAGAAAGCCGAGAAGATCGCCCTCAACGTTAGTCCTCCAGACTTGTATGATCAGCAGCTCCAAATTTTTGATCCACGCAGGATGCTCGGTGGTCTGCATCCACGTCACCTGTACTCGGGCCAAGTAGAAAGACAACTCATCAAAGGTTTCGTGCCACACTCGCCAATGAGCAAGATTAATGAGCGGGACAGAAAGAGGCTCGAACAAGAAGGAAAGAGAAGGATGAAGATCAGACTGCCAGAAGGTGGGGAAAAGAGAGGGGAGACTGAAGATGGAGAGAGGAGCGAGGGGATCGGCGTGGTTCATTGGGGACGTGGGAAAGGGACGAGGGTGGGGATCGCGACCTGCGACTCGCGCGGAGAATGGCGGATCTCGCCAAGATCCGCTGCAAAGGTCGGAATGAGATTGTGCCCTGGCCGGGCGAGACCGTGCTGCCACACGTTATACACCTGCTCCGTCCACTCTCGCAACGAAGTCAAGATCGCGGTATGCCACCGTGGATTGACCGAACTGATGTCGCCACTGAACGTCGCAACCGTCGCGACGTGGCTCGTTCTGGGAGCCGCTCGCCGATGAACTGCGATTACTTCCGCCAATACCACTGCGTGTGGACTCCCTTCGATTGGAAACGCGGCGGCGGCACACACACCCACGTCGCAAAAGAACTGCGCCAGACGGCGAAGATCCGTATGAAGCCATGGATGAAGAACTTGCCGAATTTCTGAGATATGGCCACGTGGCTGCAACAGCTGTTCGTCAAGAGCTCGCTCCGTGATGAAACTCATGGCGAGGTCGGAGAGGAAGACGAAGAACAGGAGGGCGAGAGCGGAGAGAGAGTTAGATCGTCGTCATTCTCCTCGCTTTTCGAGGAAGAAGAGGGAGGAAGATCAGAGGGAGGAAGACGACGAAGGTAGGAGGTATGTCGGACGATGGGGACAGAGTTATGGCTGGCAGTAGCCTTAGGCGCAATGCGCACCGTGTTGGCGTCGTTGGGTCCGAGCTCGACAACGCGAAAACAGGCAGAAAACGTGGGAGCGAGTTTCCGATCGCGTGCACATTTACGTACCTGCACTAGGTCCCTTAATTTATATTGATGCTGGGGCCCAACATTTCCATTCCGAGCCTCGTAGCTACGGACCTGCCTACCGTGGGCCAGATCGGTCATCCTTTGCCTTTTTCGGGCCAGCTTCGGGACGGCCCATTCCATTAATTCGGTGTACCTTTTGGCCTTGGCCTTGAGGGTTGTACGCGTGTCTCTACCCCCTGCTTCGACAATTTTCGAGTTACCCCGGTAGTCGACACAGGGGAGGCTATTAGTACGAAGTGGAAAAGGGGTAAACCCCGTGGACTCGTGAGGGGTGGCCTGGTGGATCCCAACGATCTGATATACGATCTCGGGCCACGGACGCGTGTCGTGTGCCGCTAAATTCTTGCGAAGGGCGGTTTTAATCATACGGTTGGCATTCTCAGCCAACCCGTTCGACTGGGACATGTGGGGTGCCGTGTGTCGGAGTGTGACACCCCTTCGTGCGAGCAGTTCCTCTACTTCTCCCTTAAATTCGGACCCATTGTTGGTTAAAATTTCTTCCGTATCTAGATGAGTGGAGAGGAACCGATCGATGTACGTGGCTATTTCTGCGGCCTTGCGGGTCTTACAGGGATAGACCTCGATGTACTTGGAAAAATGGTCAATTAATACTAAAAGGATAGAATATTCGCAGCAGTTTGGGCCATGTGGCACGTCGATATCTGTTGTGTCCATACTGACTCGCTGGAAGGGGCGCTCTACTTCCGTTGGTACTATCGTGTTTGGTCCCCGTATTGGGGCGCGATCAGTGGCACAGACCAGACAGTTGACGACAATGTATCTGACATCATCTCGTATGTTGGATCAGAACCATCGGTTCTGCTCTATAGTTGCCTTCGTGACCCGTATCGCGAAATGAGCGGCCTGTTCCTCGTGAGCCGATCGGATCCAATCATATCTCTGGAATGGATGGGGAACCGTCAACCACGAACCCGATCCGTCAGTTTTACGCTTCTCCAAATGACCGTTGATCCACCGATAGTCCCGAGATCTCTCGAAATCTCACGGTTGCCCTACGTCTGTCATGTTTGGTGAGGTGTCCCAATGATAATCCCGCTAATTTCGCCAATAAACTTTTATCCGTCCAAACCTCCGCTCATCGGTATTTTTCGTCGTATTCAGGGCCGTCTGTACGGGTGGCTTTGAATCGAACCTCCGTGGGGAGTTTGTTCGTTCTACACAGGGGGCACCTCCATTCCTTGCTATTCGTCCGATATCGAACGCAGGCCTCGTGCGCACGATTGACACACGTGGCACATTCTACCCAATCGACAAACCCGGTTTCGAAAGGATGACAGTCGACCCCATAAACCCGTGCAATGCACGTGCAAAAATAGCAGAATTTATCGGGGAGGGTGGCAAAGAAAGCAGAGGAAGTGAGAGGGGCAGAATTAGTAGGAGATGAAGGGGTTGTGGAGGCATGTGGGGTAATCATGATAACAGATTAGGAAGGATGGGACTGAATTGCGGAGAGGGTAGAACAGGCAACTTAGTCCTCGTGTCACTTACTGCTTTGACAAAAACTCCACTTGGTCGTACTGAGGTCCAATCTCCTGTTCGGGTTCGTTCCACGGAATCACCTCCTCACTCTTCGGAACTTTCTCAAGCCGGTGCAGTCGTGTCAGTCCGTCCGCATTCCCATGTCTCTCGTGCTTCCAATAACGAATGTCAAAGTCCATGCTCTGCAGCACCGTTGCCCATCGCCCGATCATGCCAAAGTAATCCTTCGATTTCTTCAGAGCCAACAGGGGCTCATGATCGGTTACCAAGGTGAACTTCCGCCCGTACAGGTAAGCGAGAAAGTGACTGATTCCCCAGAGAGCTGCGAAGCATTCTCCCATTGGAGCGACTTAGTTGCGCTTGCAGGCGGGCAATGATTTGGACGCATACTCCACCACGCTCTCGAGTCCACTTGGTCCAACCTGGGCAAGGATCGCCGAAATTGCCTCTGGCTGCCAGTCAGTGATGAGAACAAAAGGTTTTTCAGGATCCGGTCTTATAAGGACCGGAGCCGAAATGAGAGCGGCCTTGAGTTTCGAAAACGCTTGATTACACTCTGGCGTCCAAATCAACGGCCGATCTTTGCGCAGCAGATTTGTGAGGGGTCCCGCAATCGCCGCGAAGCCTTTGATAAATCTTCGGTAGTACGAGGCCAGACCCAAAAAGGCGTGAACTTGCGTGATAGTCGTAGGCACCGGCGCATCTCTGACAATTCCCACCTTTTGCGGCTCCGGTTGGAGCCCTTTGTATGTTACCACGTGTCCTAAGAAGGAAATGGTGGTAAGGAAAAACTGACACTTTTCAAGCACCACTTTGAAACCCGCATCTCGTAACGCATGCAAAGCCCACTCGATGTGCTGTACGTGTCCCTCGTAGAAACTCGAGTATACCAGAATGTCATCCACGTACACAATCACGCAGTAGTTGATGATGCTCTGCGCCAAACGAGTTTTCCACACGAAATTCTGAAAAGTTATATTCATGGCCCGCTGAAAGGTTGCGGGGGCGTTGCAGATACCCATCGGACATCGAATTCACTGCTACGTACCTTCGAAAAGCACAAACGCCCTTTTCGGACGATCTTCTTTTCGGACAAGAAGATGATGGAACTCATGACGAACATCAAACTTACTGAAAAATCGGGCACTCCCAATCGCATCTAACAACTCATCAATCCGGGGGAGGGGGTACACATCTTTAATCGTGATATCATTCAATTTTCGATAATCAATACAAATGCGAATCCCTCTGGCCTTTTTAGGCACAATTACTACAGGAAAAAACCATGGACCTATAGCGGGTTCGATCCATCCATTAGCTTCGAACTCTTTAATCCGCTTAAAAGCGGTCGCTCTTTGAGCTGGCGAGTATCGGTAAGGAGCGCAGCTAATGGGCGGATGTTATCCCGTGAGGATGGCATGCTCGATCACGTTAGTCAAGCCGATATCATTATCATGTACGCTAAGCACCTCGGCATAACTGTTCAAAACATTGATTAATGACTTTCGTAGTTCCATGGGAACATGGTTCGGCAGGGCGATTGTCGATTCCCCATAAATCTGAAGGGGTATGTCGATCCAATAAACTGGCCGCTTTCGTTGATTGTAGACACTCGAAAAAACGGAACTACTTGTGCGAACGGAGAAGACAGTCGCAATCATCTGTGATTCGGCGGGGCTGATCATTTCTGTTTCTTTCGGTGTCAGTTTCAGAGTCGGCCGAAATCTGCTCCACAGTCAGTCATGTTAGGTCCGTAATTTTTTGCATTAAATCAGGCATATCATCTACCGACGCTTCTGCTTTCTGTTTAATCAAAGTGATGACCACCCCCGTCGTTAGTAACGATCTGGGCGTGAAAAGAGAAACGTCTAGATACTGTTTCGTTTATTGATAACGTGTTCATCAGGAAAGTGCTCCCTCATACAAGGTACGAGGGGGTTCCAAATCATCAGCCACGTCAGCCACTTGTAATATGGGTTCCCCAAGGAGGACTGAAGGACTGACCTGGGTTGTCAGAGGCACGAGCGCGCTGTCTTCTGAATCCACGTGGAAGCTTCAGGCAATGTCGGGGCACACTCGAAATTCTTTGGGAATTTCGTGTTCGAAAAGCTTGACCAGGTGCTTCCATTCATCCTCACTAGGCAGTTCTTCTTTGTATTCCTGTTCCCCGGTTCCGCTACCGATGTCCGAGGAAGAATACTCCTCGGGATCAATGCATCGAATCGTCCCTATTTGGGCCGAGTTAGGAGTTCGTTTTATCGTTCAAGTGGAAATCCGCAAGGGAACACTTTGAGACTTTCCCCCAGTTAGCGTGAGCACCAGTTGCTTGGAATCAAAATGCAAACGTGCGCCCACCGCCATCGCCCAAGGTAATCCTAATAGTACGGAATAGGAGCGTACGTCTATCACAAGCGCGTTAACGAGGACGTGTACTCGTCCGACTTTTACAGCCACATTCTCAATAACGCCCACGATGTTCATTGCTTCCTCGTCGGCAAAGACGTAATTGTCTTTGCCAGATTGAGGAAGAATGAATCCGAGTCGTCCTGTCTTTCTGACAGTGTCTAACGAGATAGCCACTGCAGAAGACCCTGTGTCGATAAGGGCGTTAAACGACTTGCCCCAAACTTCACAATCACATTTCGCGCTCTTTCACAGTACCGGTCGAGCTCGTACGAAGTGATCCTTTCCTGCTAAAAAGATCGCTGCTATACGTGCGACCTCAGGTTCGCTGGCTTCAGGTTCGGGCGATGCAACTTCCTTGCTTCCTTCCTTCTTCTTCAACATTCACTGTATGCGCTGTTGATTTTTCTGGCAATGTTGCAAAAGTTTATCATTTGCCGCTTCAGATATGGTGAGCAGATATCCCACCGGGATCGGAACACGGATATCCAACTGCTTGAGCGCTCGTAACACATCAATTTCTCCTGTCCAAAACTGCGGACCAGGATTGGATTCGCGATCGACCCATTCGAGATAATCAGGGGCTGATCGGATTGCTCCGACCATGTATGCAAGATGAAGATATTTGAGTGAATCGACCACGTCAGCAGCGTCAGAGGAAGAAGCTCCCGATGTCGAGGCCGTTGCCATCGAGGGAAAACGTTGTTCTGGGGCATATGCTACGAGTTCCCCTCCTTGGGCCGTATCCATCAATGCGGTCAGTCGTCCTTGATTCTGGGCCACAGGGGCCGCAGCAGGTGGGGGCTGATTACGCTTTGGCTGCGGATAGTCTCGGGCGAAATGTCCGGGCTGTTTGCAGTTAAAACACTCGATCTTTCTCGCTGGATTAGCTAAGTGAGGGAACTGAGGTGCGTATCCTGGTGCAGGCTGGGCAGGCAATAGTGGAAACGACGCAGGAGCAAGCCGAGCAGGGGCCGGGTTTGGCTTAATTAGCCTGCTCATTTTCTATTTCATCCGCTCCATGTGAGCGGCCTGCATCAGGATCAAGTTGCTCATCCAGTGGGACTGCTAGGTAGTGGCCGTATGGATCATTTGGGAAAGATGTAAGTTGGTTACAGCCTGCGAAGGGAGTTCGGGGAGATTCTGCTCTTAACTGTCGCTATCGGTTGATTCACCGGGGGAGAGGAAGAAGAAACAGGCGGGATATCGGAAGCGATCCTGTCGGGAAGGTCATGGTCGGGGCGGGGATAAAATCGTTCTACCGCCCGCAACCATGATCGCCTTTTAGCCGCTACATCCTGTATGGTATCTGTAATATCTTCGTCCCCCTGACTCATATATTTTTTTGTATCAGCCAGGTCCAGTTCCAATGCTTTAGTGATGATAGCAGTTAGCTGGTGTGTCTTTGGCGGGACCGTTTTCTGTAATTTCTCTTTCAACGTCGGACTTCGTAGATGATCGATGAACAGATCTCGAGCGGATTTCTCGTCTCGCCCAGATTTGTCCAGTGTGGTTTGAAATCGATCCACAAAGTCGAGCAGCAATTTCCTTAGTCCTTGTGGCCGAGTCTTGAGCACGTACCAGGCGACATCTTCACTGACTGTATCGAATCGAGCCAAGAAGGCTTGTTTGAAAGTATTCCAATCTACCCACGTATGTTTTCTAAACCAATCATGCGACGTATTATGAAGTAGCAAGGTAAGAACGCGGGGAAGATCACCCGGGCTATAACCTTGAGCTTCAACGGCTTCCAGCCAAGCTTCGGGGTGGGTATGGTTAGGGAAGAAGAGGAAAGGGGCAGGAATGCTAACGATCACCCTATTACTGTCAACCATTGGTATAGCCGGTATAGCCGCACTAGATATCGATCTGGTCACTGGACAATCTCGGCGAGCGGGTGGGGGACTTCTTCTACCTTTCGCTACTTCGACTCACTATCATCAGAACCGACACGTGTCGGCTCCGATACAAGGATTTTTGGAAATTGAGTGTGGGGACACAGACGGAACTGAAATCCCCCGTGTTGGTCCGATGAAGTAAGCCGGGGGCTTTCGCGTGTCGCGAAATGCGGGTGCGAACACGGCGCAAAAAGAGAAAAATCCAAATTCAATCCAAAAAGTATTGTCGAGCTTCCCACCATGCTACGGCCCGTCGTTTAGACCTGAAGGGCTTGGGCACGCTTTGCATGTCTCGTTTTTGTATCAAGTTCCGTCGTCGCTCGCTGGTCAGTTTTGATTCTGACGTGGATGGTCTCAGTCGCGTGGCTCTTTCCTTATGCTCGTCTTCACTCCGTATTCGGTAGTGGAAGCCCTTTGCTTCGTAGTGATCGAGACGCTGGCTCTCAGTGCACAAGGTTCGAGGCCAATGGGGCGCCACAGTCGTCCACGGAATGACGATCAGCTAGTTAAAGGGGAGCAATATTGAGTAGGGTGGAAACTGCGTATCGATAATGACAAACCTGGCCTCTACGAACCCTGAACAATGGTTTGCCGGAGGGAAGTAGTATCGTCCGCCGATCTGTGCGACAACTTCTCGTACGTCCCACTCGCATACACGTGTCCTTTCCTCGTTGTAGGGAAAAGATCATGTTGATACAAGAGGCACGGGAGGCTGACGCCTGATCAAAGGGTGCTTGTCAGTCCACATGTTAATCAATTGCAAAAATTCCGAGATGTCATCAAGAGAAAACACTGGCGCTATCACCAATCAATCCTTTTCGACACGTGAGAGAGAGAAAAAAAACACTCATCAGCTCGATCATGCATGTAACTAAGGGACCGACCCGCGACTCAGGTTTCCGTAAGCCACCACGGTGTTGATCCCAGGCGCCTTATTTCTCGAGACAGCTGCAGATGTCGTGCAGCATAAGGCAGATGGTATGCGCAGTGCATTCAGAACTACAAATATAAACACTCTTGCATTCTCGAACAAAATCCCGCTGAGTGCGGCGCCACATCAATACAAAAAGACAAGTATTTC
This sequence comes from Chara braunii, assembly GCA_003427395.1. Taxonomy (NCBI): domain Eukaryota; kingdom Viridiplantae; phylum Streptophyta; class Charophyceae; order Charales; family Characeae; genus Chara; species Chara braunii. The sequence goes on along the minus strand of BFEA01000069.1, from coordinate 1,502,413 downwards.
CATGCATACATTCACTGTGGAAGGTGCGAAAATGACAAGGGTACACAGATCGGAAATCAACCGAGGAAATTATACACACGCATCCACCGTTCACAAGACAAGAGGATCAGTTTCTCGATATCTGGGGATTACCCAGGAAACTAATGGAAGAGTTCCGGAAAAAGTTCTTTCACACAGGAAAGCACACAAATTCATTCTCATCCAAGAGAGAGAGACAAGCATCGAGACACATCATTATTCCAAGATAGAGGAGAGAGAGGGAGACGGGGAAGGAATGTCGAGATAGAAGATGACAAGATCCGAAAAGAAAAAAGTTCGGCGTTGCCGCCGCACACTCACGTCTGAGGCAAAGATTCACAATCACAAAGGCGCATTGGCCATGAATTCCAATATGGCCCCAGGCCAATCACTCACTCAACTCCGATCATCAATCCCCATATCTGCACCGACGGTCCCGGCCGTCGCGTGCTAACTCCCACCACTGCGATCATCACCCCGCCAACGTAAACTCGACACGGCTCGCCCGGATCCCACAGTCCATCGTGACGATCAAGCGCGCAACCGGCCAGCCTATCGTCAGCCCGACAGGACTTTCCGACTCGCATCAAACACTCTGCCTAGCCACTGCTTCCCGGAAGTTGGCTCAGGAGTCGAGAACGTAAGAGAGATTTGCCGACGTGCTTGCGGATTTTATAGTTGCGACAAGGGAGACAGAAGGGGGGGAAAGTGAAGGGAAGGTTGAGGTGTAAGAGGAGAAGAAGGAGGAGAAGACTTTGAGAGGAGCGCTCTGTGGAAGCCATGTTGATCCCTCGGGACTCAAGGTTCAATCAATCAGATCCATCGCGCAATAGGAAGATCCTATTGATCCACGTACCTGATTGGCGAGCGGGAGTTATCGAAGGATCGACCGGGCGTCGTGCGCTGGTGAGAAGAGAAAAGGCGCGAGAAGTAGCGCAAGACGGGTCCAAGATTCAAATGATCAAGAAAGGGAAATGAGCGCGCAAAGAGCAGAGCGGGAGAGAGAGAGAGAAAAACAGTTACGAGGGGAGAGAAAGAGGAGGGGGAAGGAAAAAAGGAGCGCGGGAGAGAGTGATGCGGGGGACGGAGAGGAGAAAGCTTCGCATGCGCGGCGTCGTCAACAAAAAGAGGGAAAAAAAAGACCCCGAAACAGTTACAACTTGCCTATGTCCTAAACCAATTCAAAATTGAAATCACCATATCCGCGCGCAAAAGAGCGACGCGGGAAAAGAAAGTCCTACGCCTATTCCTATCCCCACAAAATTCCGAGAGTTTTCCCCAACGCGACCGAGAACATTCACACACAAAAAAGGACATGTCGAAGTTCCGCTCATGCCGGAATTCCCAACCGCTGGTCCCAATTCCCAGTGCGCTCGCTAAGGCGCTCGCAAATTCCTATGTATTTCCCGAATTGCAAAAAGAAAAAGCAGAACCCGGGAATCGTAAAAGCTTCCGAAAGATGGGGCCCAAAAACGCAGCACCCGAAATCAAGAAAACGAAACAGGGTTTTCATGGGGTTGGTATGATGCAAGCAAAAAAGAGGGGTACGTATGGGTAGATATGGGACGCTGGACCCGGTTTCCAGCACAAGCCATAAGCTGGATAATGGCCCCAACTCCCAGTTGTTTGTGAGGTATTCCCGGCCTCATTTCTCCTTAGCAATGAATGATTACTTTTTCCAAAAAAAAAAGAAGAAGGGTGTTGCAGGCTGTGAACTATCCTCCGGAGGAGAGTCCGTTTGGAGAAGGCTTTCTTACAACTCACTGAGGAGTCTGAGGTTTCTTCCCCGTCTACTCCGAGAGTAGTGCAGCGAAACCCATCATTTCCTCATCGACTCGAAGAGTAGTGCAGCGAGACCCATCATTTCCTTGTCGACTCGGAGAGTAGTGCAGTGAGACCCATCATTTCCTCGTCTACTCGGAGAGTAGCGCAGGGAGACCCATTTGCAGCCAGGAGGCTGGGCTTATCGTTTCTGGTTGGGTTTTGCCTGGTTGGGCAGCTTTCCGATGGAGAATGTCGTTGTCAAGGACTGGGGGTACGAGGAAAGGTTAGGTAGCAGGCGTGCCTAATACCAGTAGGCCAAAGGGTCGTGGCAGGGCTTGGAGTGGCGCGGGCGACCTGTGGAAGGTATTGGAGGATGTTCGCAGCCAAAGGCTGCGTCTTACCCCGTTGCACTTTGTCGTGTAGCGGGGCGTCCTTTTGTGGAAATGTCCACGAGTCCTAACGGGGTTTATGGGGCGTCAACAAGGTGCACGGTCGGGGGCAGGGCACAGACCGGTCGCCGAAACGGGCGGCTCAGAGGTTGGAGAGCAGGCGACCAACGGCAGGTTGCATAGGTTGTTGTTTGGCCGTGGTGGGTGTCGCCTGGCCTTTCCTTTTTGGGGTGGACGTTTTTTTTTTTTTTTCGTTTCAGCCTTTGTTTTTGAGTAGGCGTTTTTTTTGGGGGGTTCTTTGGGGGCAGGGGGGGTCTTATAAGTGATGGAAGGGACGGCCAAACAAACGCTGTCGCTCCACCACCACCGACTGTGCAAAGTGAGTGATTCTTCCGGCTAGAACATGGAAGTATACAGCGCCATAGTTTTTGTCTTTTGTGCATGTGCTGAGTAGTGCAGCCAGGCCCAAAGGTAAGGTTCAGGGCATCCCATAACCATTCTCAAAAATTTGCCAAATGGGAATGAACTTCCGCTAGAACATGGCCAGATGCACCAGCCACATTTTTTGTCCTTTTGTTTAGAGAGTGGTGTGGCGAGGCCCAGAGTCCACGCCGGTAGATCTATGGCGGTGGAGGAGGGAGGAGTGAGAAAAGTGTCACCTCGCCTGTCCTGCTCCTCGCTCCTGATTGGCTGCGCTTCGGCGGCCTGCGCCGTGCACACTGGCTCCGAGTTTGGCATTTTACCTTTTTTTTTTTTTTTTTTTTTTTTTTTGCGCAGAACTTTGCTTGGTATTAAAATGCCATGAATAGAGGCCGGGGACCTCACAATTCAATCCGGTTTGCTGGAAAGCAGGTCCAGCGTCCTGTCTTGAGTAGCAAAGCTGGAAAACAGGTCCAGCGTCCTGTCTTGAGTAGCAAAACTGGAAAACAGGTCCAGTGTCCTCAGAAACGATGTAGAGAACAGGCTGGAAACCAGGTCCAGCGTCCTTTCCAGCAGAAGTAGCTCTAGCAAATTATAGCAAACACTGCATATGAAAGAGAAAATGCCTATCCCTGTATGTCGCCGAAACTAGAAAGACTTGGTTTCTGTATCCCTGTATAGCAAACACAGAACAGAAGGTACCCCTCTATAGACTATCCCTGGTCTATCCTTAATCCAAGGGCTTGGTTTCTGTATGTCGCCGAAACTAGAAAGACTTATCTTTTCAAGTAACAGGTTGTTCGTCCCACAACAGTCAGGAGAAATAGATTTGACCCCACTCCAAGGACCCTGCCCATCTGAAGGGATGTTCCCACACCCCTTTGGGAAGGGTGCGGGTGGGGTTAGCAGGGCTCGGAGGAAGGAACGGGCTCACACCTGGCCGTTCACACCAGCACGCTTTTATTTTTCACTCAAACTTAAATTTCTGGACGGATTTGCGGCCAGATGCGTACAGGTCCGGCCGTGAATGTGGTCGGCTATCCAAGGCGTTCGGTTGTGAAGTCGGTAGGGAGCGCGCGATCGCCCCCGACGCAAGCACTGGACTGGATCTTGGATGGAATTGCGGCCAGATGCATACAAGTCCGCGGTCAGATATACTCGATGCGGTGAGGAGGCAGAACCTCTCGATGGAAGGCCAGGTCTCACCGGCAAAGAGGAATGGAAATATATATAAGCATCTGAATCTTTACACGTTTGTGGCCCCGTCACCCTCGAGGCTGCGCCTCCACGACTTGCGTAGTATGTGAAGTCATTTCCTCGTCGACTGGGAGAGGAGTGCAGCGTGTGAATTGTCGACAGTTCTATGAGACGGAATGAGTGTGCGTCACCGGTCTACGAAACTCTACAATATCTTATTGTAAGTGGGCTCCCGGTCTTCGCCGAATCTTCTGCCTCCTCCCTCCCTCCTTCCCTCCCTCCCTCTCTCCCTTCCGTCCTCTCTCTCTCTCTTTTCCTTGGCTTCCTGTCTCACTCCAACCCCTTTTCCCGTTTCTGCTTTTCTGTCTGTCTGTTGCTCTGGTCCGCATCTCCATTGTCGATTCGTTATGTGTGTGTGGCGTACGGAGGACAGCTTTTCCCTCCCCTTCCTCTATCTTTCTGCCTCTTCTTAGCGGTTTCTTTTATCCCGTCGAGGTCTGACTCGCCAACTCGTTCAACCGAGATTGGCCGTCCCTCGTCGCCTCCTACTTGCTTGTTTTCTCGTTTTTCTCTAATTCCAGTCGCCTCCTGGTTTCCGTTTCACCGCTCTCATCTTACGAAAGTCCCGCATTTCTGAACGGATCGCGACAGATGCACGACGCGCTCCGTCGACTAGGCCTGCAGTGCAGTCTGATAGATACGAGGCCCAGTACTTTGCGAAAGTTTGGATCATATGAGGCGGTGTTGATTGTGGAGCGGAATACTTTTTTTTTTTTTTTTTTTTTTTTTTAACGAGCGTAATACTATGTACTACTTGCAATCGGCAAGGAAGTTTAAACGTAGAACATCCAGAGTATGCAAACACGATTTCGATTTCGCTCAAGTAAATATATGCGTGCAAGCAGGCTCAGCGCTTAATGACTGACTGCTTTCTTTCTTCTTCTTTTCTTGTAGAAAGAGGTTATGGGATCTCTTGATTTCAGTGGATGTAGGATCCAGGTTTTGAGGTTCTCGGAGGTAGCCTCGTGCCCTAGTATCTATTCAGCCGGGCGGCAGTCCGGTTGCTTATCACTGGCAAGTATGACAAAGGTGAAGGAAAGAAGAAAGTAAAAATTGATGAAAAACCTTCAGAGAGTGGCACCTCGCCCGCTAGATGTCGACGATCTGTCGATGCTGATTCGCAGGATCGCCGGGCAATCGCAAACGGAGGAGTCGATACCGCTCAGACAGAAATTAAGGACCTAAATGGGTCGATTCTTTGTTTTTCTCAATGACGGACGATATCGCTACGACAACTCTATAGGTTAACGAGCACCCCCTTTTTTTTTCAGTTTTTTGGGTAACCGCCATAACACTGAAGGCGGGTTTTTTTAAGTGAAAAGAGTTCTTTGGGGTACTTGTTTAAATATTATTTCTTTCTTTCTTTCTTTCTCTTTGTCTGCTGTTCTTTGGGCGTTTGCTCCATTGAGGCTTTACTGAATAGAGGTCTTTGGGCTGCTTGTTATTTTTGGGCTGAGCTTTATTCAAGAGAGGTCCTTGGGCTGCTTGTTCTGGCCGTTTTTGTTTCTTCTCCCCTCCCCCCCTCCCCCCCTCTCCCCCTCCCCCCTTCTGACTGCAATGTCTTTTGGGTGTTTGCTCTGTTGATGGGTGGCGAGTTCGTTGAACCGTTTGTCGTGGATCTGTTAGAAATTTAAGCTCCAAAACGATCGCAATTCCAGGTTAGGCTAAATTTTTCGCTACGAGAAATACTCGAAGAGTGGCGAGAAGAGGCATGAAACTGTACTGGTAGCGTGTAGATTATCTTTGTGTTTGTGTGTGTATGAGAGAGAGAGAGAGAGAGAGAGAGAGAGAGAGAGAGAGAGAGAGAGAGATGGTATACAGAATATCTGAAGATATGAAGAAACGTTTGGCGAGATACTCCTCGCTGGAGACGGGAGAGAGCATGGTAGGGTATGTGGTCCTAACGTTCTTGACTCTGGATCTGGGTGCTTTCGCCTCGTGTATGAGCAAGAAGATCATGGGAACTTGCTTAGCACTGTCGTTCGTGGCGGCGTTTTCGAAAGTAATGGCATTCATGGACACCTCGTTTTTCAACGGTAGGTCGTGCGCGCAGGTTGCCTCTACTTTGCCGCTTAGATTCCAGGTAGGCGGCTTACGTATTATGAATGACGAGATTCTCGTCACTCTGACTTTGAATGATATTCAGGTCGCAGTCCGCCTGCTGGCCATGGGTACGCAACTAGGTCTCGGGGCCGTCCTTTACTTGTCTATCTCTGACGTCGGGCAGGAAGCCGACTGGGAGAAGCAGCGCCTCAAAGAGTTGCTCTGGGCCACATGTATCTCAGTCTTCATTCATTCATGGTTATCTTGCGCGTTACTCTTTTTCGCGGTCGGTTGCTTTCTGTATCACCGATTGGTTGATCTAGTTGGTGCTTGTACCAACCTCCTTTACACTGGACGGTTTGAGCAAAGAGCAATCAGGAGAATATCACCTTATGGTGGCGGACCTCTGATCGAGCGCCTTAGCGTAATGCTGAGAATGGACGCGATTGCGAGGATGTGGCAGTCCCACCATCGCCGTCACTTGGGCTTCTCTGTTGTGGATGCCCAAACGAATAGGGACTCGTGCGGTCTGCAAGGCTATTGGTTCTACAGCATGAAGGAACTGGTTCAGATTGTCAGGAAGCAACTTGATGACCTGTCGGATGACGTTTCCAGCGACCCGGACGAGTATTCACACTTACATGAAGGTCAAGGCACAATGAAAATGGCCCTCGCGTCGCTCCTTGAGCTTTCGAAGAAGAGGGATCCGCACCAAAACTGTCGTTACAGTCGCAAATCAGGTGAGATGGGTAGACATATGCAGGATCTGCCCCTGCTAGGTCGTTGCCATAACGATGTCGACGCAGGGCGAGATTTCGCGCGAGCAGAAGGATATCTCCTCATGCTGCAAGTGGTCCAATGCTGCCCTCGCAACGGCCCGGAAGTTCAGCTGGCTGCAAGGATACTGTCGGGTTTTGCATGGGGTCTGTCTGTCCTGCCGTGGCAACACGACAGGGAACCGGATGACAAAGACTTCATTTTGAACATGCTGTGCGACGGTGATTTTTGCTACTGTACCAAGGAACTCCTTGACGAACTGTTAGGATTGCTCGGTCGCCGTGCCCCGAGGACGGGGGGCAATGTATCGCCTTGTAGCGGCCAAGACATTCGTTCGTTCCAAGAAGCCACGATCTCCGCTCTCTGCTCTTTCGCACACGCTGCAAGCGATGTGCACGCGCAGGCCATGCACGGCGAACGCTGCAAGCAGGATGCAAGCACCGCCAACCATCAGTCCGACGGGTCTGATTGCACAATTACAGTGTGCAATGCATTCACCACATGGTGCCCGTTTGGCTGGCTTCTGGAGAAACAGATGCCTGACTTTGGACCGGCGGACAATACGTGGGTGAAAGCGGTGACCTCTGTCCTTGACAATCAAGCAGCGGTGGACATCTTGCTCAGCTACGCAACGAACGAGCTCAACGTGTCACGGAGGGTCGTTGGGGACGCTATCAGGACCTTGTCGTCTCTCTGGTCGTGCCAGGTGATATATTGGCACCGTTTCGACAAAAGGATGCCGAGGGATTTCCCTCCTCCGTTGGCTGACATCAGCAAACTGCCAAAACACGAGGAGGTACGGTCGAAGCTCGAGTCGCTGGTCCGCGAGAGCGCCGCGGACGGATCACCCGTATCCCCTTTTGTGAAGCTGCATCTGGCGAAGATCCTTATCTCGCAGGAAATCAGAGGCCGGCAAATTGACCTTGACATCACCGACCTCCTCCTGCATTGCCTCCGGTACTGGAGGCAAGCGGTTGGCAACCCACTGCTCGACTGTTTCGCTTGCGAAGTCATGGAAACGCTGTTGGACGTTTTGGTGACTTCGGCAGACAGTGAACACAAACTGGCCATCATAGGGAGAATGGAGGGATCCCCAGGTGGCGTGGACTGTCTCAAACTCATGACGCTGACCACTGTGGCTCCCATTCGTGCCGTCCGTCTGCAGCAGAACAACTTCGATAGCCTCTTGTCTGAGTACTTGTCGAAAGAGAAAGTGAACGACTGGTGTGGCGACTGGAAAGAGGACTACGTCACTGACTGTGCAGGAACCGCGGCCGGGCTTCTCGCGTATTGCTTATCCGTGGAAAACGGGCCGAACTTCATCACAGCTCATGATGATAAGTTCTTGAAGATTGCAGTGGCGCATGCAACCGTCGACAGCCAAGCGCGCATTGAAAAACCCTTCGTCAAGAGCGTTTTAGGACGATTCAAAAGGGCGTTCAACAATGGTCTTGGTCCTCTGTGGTTCTTCGTTCCGTTAGGTCATCCGGCGTGGCAACCGTTGCAAGATTGGCATGAGGACATCCACGAATCTCACAGGGAAGATTCTCAGAATGTGTGGCTGGAGGCACTGAACAGAGACGTGCTTGCACTCGTTCATAGGAGGAACGTTGCCAAACTAATTGCCGTGGTTCTGGGAAGATCTTTCGGGGCCCCGCATCTGTCTCCTGTTCTAGACAAGCTGCGTGAACGCCGTGAAGTGCCCTCTCTCATCCTACCGACGCCGCGCGGACTCCAAGAGTTCAAAATGCGTTGTCAACAGGAAACAGAGGCTCAGATTCAAAAGATTTGAGCGTTGGCGACTAAGTCTTCGAGTAGTAGGTGCGAAAACAGAGAAAAAAAGGGGGGGGAAAAAAAAAAAAAAAAAAAAAAAGAAGGAAAGAAAGAAAAGAAAAAAGGGTAGGATATGCAAAGGCGGTATCCCGAAACTGTACCGGATGGTTGGCAATGCAATAGGGGATGCAAGTAGCTGATGTTGATAAGGGACTAAGAATGATGTCGATTCTGAGGTGGTTATCCACGGGTGGACATATGCAATTACTGCTGCAGGTTTTTTTTCCGTTTAGGGTTTGGAAGGGCAACGGCCGTGCAATCTCATCACTCAAGTGTTCAGCCCCAGGTAATTCAGAAGTATGTTGTTCTATTCATCTGGTTGCACCTAGATTCGAACGCTGGCCAGTTCGTGGCTGTACCAACTGAGCTGGGCCCGTCAATTACTGCTGCAGAATTTTGTCTTAGTCTGCGTACTGTGTTTTGATCTGTTTTCAACCTTTTGTCTGAAGTTTTTACATTTATTTATTTTTTATTCCGGCTAAGTCATCACCCGCGGAATTATGTATACTAAATTATTATGTATACTTTAACCAGTTGCAGTCGTTTTTCTCGTGAACTTGAAGTTTCAAGAGTGCATCATAGCGCATGAACTCTTGATGCAGGATGCCGGAATACTACAGGACTCAAGTGAGTCATCGCCGCACTAACTATAGAAACGTGCTCTTAATTTCTTTTTCAAGAGGTGTCAGAACGCACCTTGAAAAGAACGCTTCAAGCTTCTGGATTGCCCGCCTGCAAGGCGTTCGTTCTTTTCCAATGGTCGTCGCTGGGAGCCTGGGAGCCTTCAAGAGCTCTGCTCGGTGGCTGGGACCCATCAAGAGCTCTGCTTGGCGGCTGGGACCCCTCAAGAGCTCTGCTTTTTTGAGAGTAGGTCTGTAGTCTCGGCGGTCAAACCAGATTTGCGTTTTTTTTTGGGGGGGGGGGGAAGGACAAACCAGATTGGTGCAGTCCGGCAGTGCTATCGGGCGTTCAAGAGTGGGGCTGTCAACAGTAAGTGCAGTGCAGCAACGATGGCGCTATCGGGCATTTCAAGAGTCTGATAAGACTCTTGAAGGGCGCTTGAACTTTTCCAAGTTTACTGCAGCGAGGCCCTATGAAGAAGTTTTGTGCTAGTGCACATTGCACTATGTCCTTGTTTCTAGTTTTCGAAGGGCCATGTCTTCTGTTAGGCAACGGATTTATGCAAAATGACAGAACTAGGCCCCTCGGCTCTTACTCCTAGCACTCAACCAGGTGCAAGCTGCGCACGGAGCCTAACACTAAAATGCCGGTACATGTTTAGTGGTCTATATGCAGCAGAATGTTCCCAACGTGGTGTATCTGCGGCAGAATGCCAGCCTCGTCTATTTCTGTATGTCCCGATCTTGGAAGTTCATTGTTGTTCTCAATGTTCTGCGTGTTTATTCGTGACCTCCATATGGCCGTGGATCGGACCTCCCTGGAATATGGCAGCGTTGGTAAAATCGTAGCAAAAACTTGTCCGTTAGCAAGCTAAGAAGCGTAGAAGTCCCGTGACTCCGTGAGCCGGCGTGAGGGCAATATTTGACGCAGAGGATACGGGAACGACAGCGAAGACACGAATGTCAGTAGGGACCTTCGTCCAACCTAGGTCCAGGTCCTGGCTGCATGCAGTTAGAGATAACGGACATGGGTTCCGGCTTCTACCAGGGGCACAACGCAAAGGGCGGCAGAAAGGGCCTCTGGGCGTGGTACCAGGGGTACAATGCAAAGGCTGGCAGAAAGGGAGTCTCAGCCCCGTCTGAGCTTGGTACCAGGGGCAGAATACACAGGGCGGCAGAAAGGGCGTTTGAGGTATCTGGCCGTGGACCCCAAGCCAAAGGCATATAAGAAGGGGTGTCCAAACTGCGATTTCGTAAAAAGGGACATTTTATATTTGTGAAACCCAATTAAAAATCCATTATTTAGCCAAGAATTCATGGAATAAGGGGTATCTGGACTTCGACAAGTCCACATACATCCAAGGGGTCCCGTGTTTTTTGGCCTGGATGTTATTATGACTTGAGTTAAGTCCGGATACGTCGAGGGGGTAGGGCGTTTTCGGAACGCCGTACACCCTACTTTATGAATTCTTGGCCAAAGTATGGATTTTCAATTCGGGTAAAAAAATATGAAATGTCGGTTTTGACGAAAAATCGCATTTTCCATAGCTCCAGCTTTTGGAAACACTGTGGATTTGCGCTCCATGAGCCTGCATCTTATGTGTTTGTCTTCAGAGAGAGTGCACTTTCCCTATCTGCTGCCAGTGCTGGGCACAAGGGTTTTCACAACTTTTCAGGCCTGTTCACCTCCGTACTCACCAATGTTGATAGGGGAGACCTTGGAGAGTGGTTTTCTTGATGTCTCTGAATAGTAGTTTCAAGGTTGTTGGTCCTTTCCTGATGAGACCTGAAGTTTAATGTAAAGCTTATAATGAACTTGAGGAATACATGTTGGGAGGAAGGGTTGCAACTTGCAAGCGATGGGTTGCATTTATGTATTAATTGATCTTGAGCCTGAAGCTTTCTTCTGCTTTTCTTTCAGCTTCATTCCTTGAATTATGTCGTATGAACGCATCTTCCCTCTCAAGAGTCCATTTCTTGAACGTGAGTTTCATAATGTTTATGAACGCATCTTCCCTCTCAAGAGTCCATTTCTTGAACCTGAGTTTCATAATGTTTAAAACAGTGCCGTAGCCCTGTTCACCATTCACGCCCTCGGTGAACGTGGGCCAGTCACCGGTCACGAAAAATGTGACCGGTGGGAGTTCAGGGAGTTCATGCAGAGCGGGAACTCCGTTTTTTGTTTTTCTTTTCGGCTGGTAGGAGGGGGGGGGGTTTGCACAGGTGTGCGGTTTGTGTCAACAGGCACCTGCCCATATTTTTTTATTTTTTTTAACGATCGGAATTTATTTTTTTATTTTTTTGAAACAAAAAAATTGATTTCTCCTGTGTTAGGCGAGGCATTTGTAGGCCGTGTGGGGCATTCTGAGGGTGTTTTGGGCCCTAAAAATAATAATAATAAAAAATGATGACACTGCCGGCACCACACCATACCACCAAAAACAAAAACACAGTCGGAACTGGTTTCGCGAGAGGTGGGTTGACCCTTTGCCAGGTGCAGGTGACCCCTCCGTTTCGTAGAGAGAGAGAGAGAGAGCTGTCTCTTATACACATCTAGATGTGTATAAGAGACAGGGTCATGGCCGGCGGTTGGGATCTTGAACTGCAATCCGAGTTTGAACCCGTGGTTATCATTGCGGGGGATTCATAGATTTCCTCACCATTATCAGGTTCGTCAAATTTTTTTCTCCTGGCTTTTCCTCTTGTTCCTCTTCCTCTTTGCTAAATTTCATTTGACTCCTTGTCAGCTTCTAGTCCTTCAACATCGCCTCCCATGATGGTACCAACTTTGGCTTTGGTTAGCGACTATAGCCTTTTTAATTCTCTCGTTGGCTTTTTCTCTTCTCCTTTTCCTTAACTTTTCTGCCTCCAAAACCTTTCGTTTCCCCTTTCCCTTACTCTTCCCATGACAATCTCTAACGCCTAAGACCTTTTTTCATTTGGTTCTGTCAACTTGAAGATTGTTTTAGCTCTTCTCTTTTTCATAAATCAACGATCTCAAGAGTTATAGGCATGCTGAAGACCCTTCTTCAACTTTTTTCTTCCCTTTCGTCGTCGTTAAGTTCAGACGAGGCTCATGTATTTTCCCCTCCCGTTCTCTACAGACTCTTAGACGTGCGCCAGAAACAGGCTCCTTCCACCTAGCTTCATGTAGTTCGTCAATAATGTAGGCTTCTCCTTCTAACCTCTTAATCACGAGGTAAGGCCTCAATTATCAATTTGCCAGCTTCCCTAGAGCCGAGTTGTAGAGTATAACTATCTGAAGGATATGCCTTATAGTCTAGCACGTTGTTTTTTATCCCATCTTGCCTTTTCCTTTTCCCTAAAGCCTGAAACAGATCCTACAGGTCGATCGAGTACTCACGTGCTCGTTGTGGGTGAACCGTGAAGCATGTCGTCGTCCCGGACGAGCCCTCCACCGGGAGAATGACACGTCACTTCGCATGTGTGGATCCAAGATTTTTTTTTTGCCCCCTTTTTTTCGTATCGATGCAGGATTTTTTTTTTTTTTTTTTTTTTTTTTTTTTTCCTTTTTTTTTTTTTTTTTTTTTTTTTTTTTTTTTTTTTTTTTTTTTTTTTTTTGTATGGATCCAGGATTTTGAGCAGTTGATGGGTTCATCGTAGTTTAATAGAATTTCGAGATGTTACCTATCGAAGAGGATTGAGGTGATACGTTAAGTTTGCAACTTTCTCGTTTCCTTTTGCATTCACCCCTTCCTCTCATTTTTCTTGACCCACCTTGGTCCCACCTTTTGTATACGGGACTCTGTTTCTTGATAGTCTCTCCCGATGGGCATTAGCTTGTTGAGTGCAGGAGAGATAGTGATTTGTGCAACGAGACACTTTTTTACCCAGTTACTTCCCTCATTAGCTTCGGGTCCTATCAGGTCCCATCATGGTCTGGGTGATGATTCACGTGCTCAACATGAAGTAGAGCACAGGAAGAAGATTAACGAGAAGTCGAAGAAGAAGATTCACGACCAAGGAGCTCGCTGTGGAAAAGGGGAGGCAACTTCGAGAGTATGAAGAAGTCTGACGCGGAATCCAAGAAGAAGATTCACGACAAAGGAGCTCGCTACGGTGCCTTCACTCTCAGGAGCGCTGGGCTCCTCGATCGCCCCCCCCACTCTTTGTTGTTGTACATCTTCTTGATTCTCTTTCTTTCTTTCTTCTTCTTTTTCTTCTTTTTCTTTTTCTTCTTCTTCTTCTTCTTCTTTCTTTCCTCTTCTTCTTCTTTATCTTCTTCTTCTTCTTCTTCTTCTTCTAGCGTGTTCTCTTCTAGAGTTTTTACGATATGTTTGATTCAAGCTTCTAATAATTGTCCTTGAGTGGACACAGAGTCTTAGTCGATCTTCATCCATAGTTCAGTATGAAACTTAATATGTTACAAACCATAAGTTGTAAGGCAGGTAGCCAGTAGTCGTTTGAACGCTAATATTATCTCCCCAGACTGTGAATCTTATATATCTTGGTCAAGCCGTTTATCTTCCTACACATCATTTTGCCAACACATTCATTAGGGATTGATACCCCCTCTCTATCGGCACATTCGTCTGCAGATGATACGCTGTTAAGAAGGATGCTCTAATTCATGATGCTTGGAGGAAGGTTTGAACTTCTCGGACCATAAATTCAGAACCTCTATCCATAACAAATTTTTCGACAAATCCATATCAGGAAAAATATTCTAACAGAAATTTGTTGACACAACCTGCTAGTTTTCTCGTTTTTTTCGACGTAGTGTCCGAGCTTCCATGAATCCAGTTAAGTCGTTCCTGATGTCTATAATACAGTCCATTCCACCTTCTTGCTTAGGCATCTTGACTAAGTCTAAATGAACTTTATGTCGTATCGTTGTAGGATAAAGGGAAACTGCGACTCTTTATACTTAACTACGATCCTCTTCTGACATTTCGTACACGTTTGGCAATAGAGTTCTACGTCTTTATGTAGCCCGTCCGACCAATATAACGTCCAAACTTTCTCAAATGTTTCTTTCATTCCCTTATGTCCTCCTACAATCTCATCATGAAGTTCTTGAATTGTATCATTTCCTTTTTCCTTATCACACACTACTCTTATCGGCATACTGTTGAGCCTCTTTACTAAGCCTATCATCAATCTCCGCTTCCCCTAGAAGATGTAACCCAATTTGGTGGTACTTTCCAGTGTAGAGGTTTTCCCGAAACGGAACGGTGACACTAGTGCTAGGCTCCATCTTTATGAATCCTATCTCCATTTGTCAGAGTTTATCGACCACACTAGGGGACCCCAAGTCTCCTTATTCTAATTCAATTCGTGACATTCCATCAGCTACAGTGTTCTTAGCTCTGGATATGGGTTTCACCGTATAGTCAAACATTCTTAAATGCATAAGCTACCTGGTCATTATAGAGTCTGTTAATGGTAATTTTTTCTGCAATGTCGCGGTTACCGTTGTAGGGTCGACACGTTGAACAAATCTACGCTCGTAGGTGTAATGCCTAAAGATGTTAAGGCAATGTAATACGCTCAATACTTCCTTCTTGAACAGAGAATAATTTCCATCGGTTGAATTTAACGTTTCACTTTTAAACCTGACAGTTTTTTCGTCCTCATTAAACTCTCTTTGAGCTAAGACTTCCCCTACATAAGTCATTATCGCGTCTGTATAAACTACAAATGGTCTATTGTCCTCATCTTGAAAGTAGGGTACTCCTAGGACCCGACCTCCCTCCTTGAACTCATCCATCAGGGTTCTGACCGATCTTTCTTGATTGTCGGTCCAATTTTATTCCACTCCCTTTCTTAATAATTTCCTTAAGGGTTTCGCTTTCTTCGCATACCCTGTTATAAAATTCTTCCAGAACCCAACTCCCAAAAATTGGCGTATATCAGTAATACTTTGTAAAGACACTGGCCAGCTCATGGGTTTGTCTAGTTTTGCAAGATTCAACCGTCTACCTTCTTTATCGCAAATGTAACCCTGTATATTTATGGTAGAGTCTGACACAACTCATTTACTTTTAGTGTCACTGACAGTGATATTCACATCTTATAATTTCGCGAATACTTTCCCGATTTCCTAACATCAGGTTTCATTTCGGTCTCGTCTTTTTCATATGCCTCTTTGATAGGAAAATCATCTAAAAAGACTTCAATTAGGTAGGGTATAAATTCCCCTAACACAACAACCACGACCCTTTGGAAAACTGCTACACCATGAACAGCCATTTTGTCAAAACGGACATATTATATTTTTTTTTGTGAACGAAATCAAAACGGACTTTTTTTGCCAAAATCCGGTCGGAATTTTTTGCTCCTGGGGGTCCGGCGTTCCTAAAACACCGGACCCCCTACATGTATCTGGTCTATGGTTGAGACCAGATAAAAAAAAAAAAGGTATCTGGTCTCAACCATAGACCAGATACATGTAGGGGGTCCGGCGTTTTGGGAACGCCAGACCCCTAGGAGCAAAAAATTCCGACCGGATTTTGGCAAAAAAAGTCAGTTTTGATTTCGTTCAAAAAATATAATATGTCTGTTTTGACGAAATGGCTGTTATTGGTCCATCCCATGGGCACCACCATCATCTGGACCGATCCTAGAGGCGGATGCATCGCAGTTAGGTGTTGATCTCTTGGATCCAACAGAATCTCATCATACCCTGATAATAGATCGCACACCGAACAAAGAAAGTGACCAACTGATCCTTCGGCCAAAAGATTTGGATCTATAATATATCCCACACATAGGCTCTATTTAAATCAATTTTTCGTGCTTCAGTCCTTTGTTCGCGTCCGTCTTGAGAAGTGGGATTGTAGCAGAGTACCACCCGGCTGAGAGTGGTTCGTGAAGCTTCGACCTAATTCGAAAAGACAAGGGCTAGGCCGGCATGCGGCAGGATCTGCCCAGTGATGCAGAAGTGCGCCAATAGGAGGAGCTATCAGGAGGTGTGCATAAAAAAATATTATGAAGGTGTGCAGATCGAAGGAGCATTGTGGAGGTCAGCTATGGAGAAGAATCATGGAGGAGGAACGATCTAGCGGAGCAATAAGGATTCGTTGTATGTAGGAGACTTAGAAGAGTAGTCGCGAAGGGCTATCATGGAACGCAATGAAGGAGCGATACGGATTAGTTATGAAGGGAGCGCTATGGGGGAAGCACTATGGAGAAAGAACATGTCCAGCATCCGCAATGCTCCACCTCTCGTCGGTCAGATTGTGAAGACCGCTATGTTAATTTCACCATCGCTGCCTCCATCGACCTATGCACAAAGGATCGCATACTGATACCAATAGACACTCCCGTTTCCGGGCATCCCTCGCCCGTGCGTTCCCCCTTCCCCCCCTTAAGACCCTCTTACGATTTCAACTTGTGAAAAAAAGCTGGAAAAGTTATAAGATTTCCCCGCATCTCAACCTTTGTGTTTGTTTTCTTACAAACAGGGAAAAAAGTGTCACAGGCCCCACAATGCCTTCTCATGGCATTTTTGCACCCTCACTGGGCTTGTAACGCCCAGTATTCAAACATGGCGGGAAATGTTTTACAAGGTGCAAAAATGATGCCAAAAGTCATTTTGGGGTCTGCGACACTTCTTGCCCCAGTTGGGGGGGAATGATTAGTACAAAGGTCTTTTTTTTTTTTGTTTTTTTGTTTTTAGAAGTGGGGGATGGGCAGCCTTCTGGATGGTAGCTGTCTCTTATACACATCTAGATGTGTNGAGAGAGAGAGAGAGAGAGAGAGAGAGAGAGAGAGAGAGAGAGAGAGAGAGGAAGGATGGGGTGTGAAGCGACAGTCTGTAGAGTTTTCCATCTGGTGTGGGTGAGTGATAGTCTGCTTTCGTTTTCGTCAAAGTAACCTTGAGGGCAGTGATTGGTACTAGTTGTTGGGCAGTCATTGATGCTTAACCACAACCGGGGTTAAGGTGGATCACTTAGAGAGTAATCAGTAAGGGGATTCTGTAGACTGTTGAGGGTTCAGCCTCCTGACGAGTCAGTGAAATTCCGATGAAACACTTTGTCACAGCCCCTCGTTCGTTGTCCTCTTCTCCCTCTTTGCCTATGGTTACCGGGCAGTTCTGTTTGATGATATATATCATCAAATACAACTGCCCCGTAAATAGTCGAGTGCAACAAACCGGGGGCTGTGACAAACTATATTAAGTGCAAGTGTGTGTGTGTGTTCGTGTGTGTGTGTGTGACTGCTGGACAGAGTGTCTGCCCTGGATGCATTTGACTGATGGATAAGGACTCACCACATTGCCCAGAGTTAGTGATGCTCTGAGAGTGTGCACATGCGCGTGGTTGGGCTCGCTCACACACACACACGCACACAGACGATTTTTTTTATTTTACTTTTTTTCACTGCCTGCACCTCCCGGGACCTTGTCCCACCAGCAACGTTGAGCTAGCTGGTCAGTGGACTATTCAACCACGAGTGAAGCCGCGCAACGCATATGATGCAAGATCTCCTGAAAATCGCGTGGTCTATTTATGACAAGTGGGTACGCCCAAGGAATATGCATTTTTACGTTTTAGAGAAACCCTGGAAAAATGCCCCCGATCCAATATAACGCCCCTACCCTTGCCCTTCGTTGTTGAGCTAGCTGACGCGATTTTGTGTCTCAGCTAGCTCAACGCTCCGAAGCTTGCGAACGATGTGCAAGCAATTTTTATTATTATTATTTTTTTTTTTGGATGTCTTTTATTGCCAAGGAAACCATTAAAAAGAGGCCGGGGACCTCACAATTCAACCCGGAGTTATCCTGGGAGCATTAGCCAGTTTCGCTTACGAGCCAAGCTCACAGAACTTCCGTTTGCTAGCACACTGGTCAATGTAACGGCTGGAAACCGGGTCCAGCGTCCCATCCAAAATTACTTGCTTTCCAAAATCAACTTTAAAGCTCATGTAAAAAGGGCTCCAATGAGCCTAACTGAGAACCTGTCCCTATACAGAAGATCAACCATCAAGCACTCACTATCACAGGCCCTATACATCAAACAAAAATCCCCAGAAGAAAAACTGATACGCAACAACACCTGACTCCTTTTTCGGGGAACTAACATCGTCCTCCTACAACCGACTCAGTCAACCAAGTAGGAAAATCCATGTTCCCATCTGATGAGACTTTGCACAATTCGTCATGGACCATGTTTTCAAAAACCGATAACGATTCTTCCTTCTCCAGTCCGCCAGGACAGCCAATCTGAGGGCTCCTTAATCCTGTTCTTTGTCCGGTGAAGGTTATTTCCTCTTGCTGGAAGACCCGAGCGTTCCTCTCGGCCCACAGAGCCTCCATCACAATCCCTCTACAGCACAAGGCCACATAGTTAACCCCAGCCCCGAAGCTGCCTTTACTCTGAAGTTTACTGAATAATATGAACGCGTCACTCCAGATAAATTCCTCACTTAACCTCTTCCGAAATTCCTTCCACCACTCCCAGATTCTCATAGACATAGGGCAAGACAGCCACAGATGCATGGCTAGTTATTATAATACACAATATGGAAAATTAACAAATTTTGATGAAAAAATAAAAATTACAATTTATGGCTACACAATTCAACCAAGAAGCAGTTGGAGTAATCTGCAGAGATTGCAGCCAGTGTAGTACTGCCTGTCTCTGTGACGGCAGGGATTTTAATGCTTGCCAGAGTGTTAAGAGATCTGCTTCCTCCACTGATCCACACAATACCAGTGATAATTGGAGCTGAGCAAGTCTCCTTAAGGCTGTATCGAGAGGTTTTTTCTTTACCCCATCCTGCTGAACAAGAACTCCCACCTTTGAACTGTACTGACAGACAGGCACCCTTGTTTGAGGGAGTTAGGTTTCCAACCGAAAAGTGCTGGTTCCACTATGAATTTCTCCTGAGAGGCCTTCAGTAACTGACATGCAGTTCCTTTTCTTGTAAACTGCTCCAGTACTCTCACTTCGTGTAAGCCCCTTGTAGAACCAACTGTGTCCTCCTCCTTCCATGTCAAGGATCTGTTCTGGCCTCCAGCCTTAATCTCCCAAATCTGTATTTTCGTACCGCCTCTCAAGTCAGGCCCAACTATTTTCCAGAGTCTCTGTCTGTTACAAGGGTCCTCCACCCAACAACCTGCACTCAACTCACTATCATTCTTAAGGGCATTAACACAATGCAGTGAAACCGCCTGCTTTAGTTTGTTGTAGTTTTGTTCCACTCCTCTGAGCCGAGGTAACCGCCTTTTCACTGTTTCCAGGGGCAACCAGTCTGAGGCTTCCTCATCCCTTAGGTCTCGCATCTGCAGGATCCTATGTTCCACCCAGGACCTGCCGAAGGAACCAACGCTCCCATCCGCTTTCAATTCCTCCAAACCACTATGCAAGATATACTTATTTTCAAAAACAATTTGGTTCAAAATTTCTTCTTTAGACCTTGGTTCCTCCAACAACTGTGGGTGAATCTTCTTCCAGGCTTGCAAAATGCTCCTCCACAGATGAGACTTCGGTCTCCTGGCCACGTAGGAGGGGATCATTAAGCAAAGCTAAACATGATTCTCCTGCTGCAAAGACCATTCTTCCATCAGTATGTACTCGGCCAGGCTAATCCACACTTTTTCTTCAGAAGAGAACATTGCAGCCACCGGCCATTTGGACAGCAAAGCAATATTTTGCTGCAAGGATCAAGAACCCCCAGTCCCCCTTGATCTCTTGCCCCACAAATAAGCTCCCAAGCGGCCTTTACAATAAACCCTTCCTGTTCCGAAGCCTGCGGTTTCCACAAATATCTTGCTGCGTTTTTTTTAATGTTCTTGTATGACTCCTCACCCAACAGATGAACAGTGAGTGGGAACCACAACAGAGAGAAGGCTGCAGCACTTAGGACCAGCGCCCTACCGAATAACGATAGCTGATGGTTTCTTGTCCAGCCGTTAATCCGGGCCACCACCGTTTTCGAGAGCAGTGAATCTTGTTGGGCCGCACAGTCTGTGAGTGAAACCTGAACCCCTTATAGTCTTTCCGAAGTATTTTCCGGGACTCTCCGGAGCCCCCAGTCAACTTCCAGATCAAACGCTTGAGGCAGTAAAAACACCGACTTCTCCCAGTTGATGGAGGCTTCTGATAATTCACAGTAAGTGTCCAGAACATTTTTAAGTTCATTTAAAGCCTCGGCATTGTTAGAGCAAGCGACTGTTAAATCATCCGCTATAGCCCCTCCCTTCCAATGGATCTTTGGGGGGAGGAGCAAGCCAACTATCCTAGGATTAAATCTAATATTAAACAACAAGACTTCTAGTTGATTAACAAAAAGCAACAGAGCTAACGGACAGCCTTGCCTCAACGACCTGGACAGAGGAAACTCAGATGAAGGCTGGCCATTCACCACTACCACCGAGGAGGCTTCAGTGTACATAGCCTTCGCCCATCTGCGGAATCCCTCCCCAAACCCCATCTTATCCAGTGATGTTAACACAAAAGCCTAGCCGACTTTGTCATAGGCTTTCTCCATATCCAACAGTAATATCGCCACATTCTTCTGTTCTCTGCCTATGATTTCGAGCGCTTGAATTGACGATAATATGTTCTCAAATATGGACCTACCCTTTACAAAGGCCCCTTGCTCCTTTCCCACTAGTCTTGGTAGGTATTCCGACAGTCTCATTGCAAGAGCTTTGGCCAAGATCTTATATGCTACGTTCAGAACTGAAATTGGTCTATAATTCTTGACCTCCCTCTTGTCCTCTTTCTTGTAGAGTAGGGATATTGCACCGGTTAGCCACGATTTAGGTAGTTGGCCTGATACCAGGCAATAATTAAATACTTGACATAAGAACGGGGCAAAGGCCTCCCATGTACTCAAAAACAATTCCACCGGGAGGCCATCAAGTCCCGGGCATTTCCCTTTTACCATGCTCCTAACCGCCTTATGTAATTCCAGTGTAGTAAAGGGAGCATCTAATTTTTCCTTGACTTCCAACGGAAGCCCCACCGCCAATCCCTCTCAAAAGGATGACGACAGCGAGAGGTCCGAATTTGCATTTTCCCACGGTCTTCTAGTGGAAACAATGTCTTGATAATACGCTTTGGCATAGGTACACATTTCTTTAATGTTGGATGTTGATGGTACATTGGATGTTGATGGTACATTAATATCGAAGGGGTGAACCAATTCCCTTACCACTGGTTTTGTCTGTCTCAGGATTAGACTACGCAAATTTTTTTTTCGTTGCCGTCATTATTGTGTGCGTTAGAGCAGTTGTTGATTTCCTTTATTTACGTTGTACTTCCTCGTAGTTTCACACGCTCAGCGACAAGATAATCTGGATGCAGCTGTCATGATGTCTGCATTCATGTGGACATGCGACCTCCCGATTGTACGGGTTTCCCGTCCGTCCGTATATTCCATGCTTGGGCAACTGATACAGACCGTGCACATGTACATGCATGCGGACTCCGACTACGTTCATTCGCCACTTCCCGACATCAGCCACACACACA
>BFEA01000069.1:1382495-1414410 GCA_003427395.1 Chara braunii | reverse complement strand
ACAAAGCTGCTGGTGGGACTTGGCATCCGGCGCTGTGGAGCTCGCGCAAACAGGGCCAATTCCATTAATGGTGGGCTGCACGGGCGAACTTGAAACAGGGGGCGAATATGTCCGCGCCGGAGGGAGAGAGAGAGAGACACGCACACACACACACACACACGCACACACACACACACAGAGAGAGAGAGAGAGAGAGAGAGAGAGAGAGAGAGAGAGAGAGAGAGAGAATGGCATCCATAGCTACCATCCTCCCCCAACATAACGCACACGGTTGCTATGTCAATGACCCTCGTTTTGCCTGTACCTGACCGGAAAGATGGCTTCTATACATTCATTATCAGGGACTACCGTCCTCCCCCCCATAAGGCACCTGAATAATGAATGTATACAACCTATGTTCCGGGTCCGGTACAGGCAGAATAAGGGTCGCCGTACTAGGCTCTCTCTCTCTCTCTCTCTCTCTCTCTCTCTCTCTCTCTCTCCGTCCGTGTGGGACAAATTCACACCCGTACACAATCATGTCGGGGGACCTGTACCCGACCGGAAAGATGGCATGTATAGGGGTATAGGCAACATGACAATGGTCACACTGCTACTCTGTGTGTGTGTGTGTGTGTGTGTGTGTGTGTGTGTGTGTGTGTGTGTGTGTGTGTGTGTCCACGTCCGCGCGGGACAATTTCGGGCTCGGTTTCAAATAGCCCGCGCGGTCACCAGTAAGAGAATCTGCACCCTCTCCACGGGCTGTGCCAAGTCCCACCAACAGTGTCGAGTTTTCTCAACACGCGAATCTGGACGTGCTGGTGGAGATATGCAGAAATTTGCGTTGTATTTCCTCAACCCCTCATATCCACGAACACGTCCAGATACGGGGGTTGAGGAAACTCCACTCTGTGCTACTATGTCCACAGGTCCTGGTGGTCCGCGAAGGTCCCGGTTGATAGGTCTACTAAGGTCCCGGTAGTTCCCTGTGCGGGACCCTGTTTGTCTGCTGTGTTCGCCTCTAACGAACTACAGCGCGGATCGGGCTGCAACGTATAGTTTTTTTTGCCGTTTTGAACTCCTCTGATGATGAAATTGCGACGTAGTGTTTTTCCTGCCTATTTCAAACTGAAAGTGTGACACCAGAGCAGTTTCGTCTTGATTAATTGATTGGTGGGGGAGGGGTGTCCCAACCAACCAACCAAACCCCCCACCCCTGCCCGCACACACACACACACGCGCATTCGTGTGCTTTTTTTTTTTTTTTTGTATCAATCAATCAGTCAATTTACCAAGTTAACTAACCAACCAACCAATCACAATCAATCAATCAATCAGTATGCCTGTGTCAAAAACGAAAAGAAAAAAAGAAAAAGAGAAAATTCATAAAACCTCCTGGAGACGAAACCTTTGTATCCATTTCCCGCCAAAGGGGAAAAAAGTGTGGCAGGTCCAAAATTACTTTTGGGGTCATTTTTGCACCCTGGCTGGCCCGGTAAGGGCTGCTATGTAAAAATGGCGGGAAAGAGTTTTGCAGGGTGCAAAAATGACGCCTTAAGTGTTTTGGGGCCCACGTCACCTTTTTTTTTTTTTTTTTTTTTTTGAAAAACGCTCCATTTATTGGTGGGGAGTATCACCTGCTGGAAACCGGGTCCAGCGTCCCATTATTTACACAGCATTGAGAGTGTCTCATACGGAGAAAAAAGCAAAGAAGACTGAGAAGGTAAAACTAGTGAAAAGTTGGGAAAGAAAGCTGAGCAAAATTGAGCAATTTATCTAAGGTATCTGCATATCTGGTACAGCTTGTCTGGCTATCTTCTCCGTGAGGGACGAGGGGCTGGGGCCAGGCGGGACCACTGGGGGGCACCAGCGGGTCCGTTCCTTCCTTTTCCCCTCGATTCCTACCCTCTTCTTGTCCGCTGTCCCGAACCTCTAGAGCCTGACTTCCAATGCCAAGGGGTGGGGGGGAAAAGGATCTGGGAAATACTCAGGGCCCCGCATAGGAATGCTGGGGTCAATTGATGTCCAATCCTTGAAGATGAGGCGGTAATCTCATGGAACTGATACCTGCTGGTCCTCTTCTCGTGTCTGTCCATCTCGCTCGATGTCGCCCGACCACTGTACCCTTGCCACCCATCCCTCCCTTGGTCCACCCAGCCATTCGTTGGCGAATCTGGAGATTTTCCCCGGTTGGGGGGAAATGGATACAAAGGTTTCATCGCGGGGAGGTTTTATGACTTTTCCCAAAAAAAACGGGGCTAACTAGCATGCAGTCAGGAAAGCAGTTTGTAAATGCATTTCGAACTGCCTTTTTGGAGTCCAGTACGGTCCCAAGTTTCAAATGCAGTTGAAACTCTTGACATGCAGAAAAGTTGCAAGGCGGAGTTTGCAACTGCAGTCCAGTCTGGCATATGGCCTTTTTTTCCTTTTTTTCTCGGATGTGGCCGAGGCATCGTGGCCGTGGCCCAGCCACGCGACGAGATGCTCTCTTTTTTCTTGTTAGTAATCTCGCGCGTGGCCTAGGCATCTTGGCCGTGGCCCGGGCACGCGACGGGGGCGAGATATTAAAAAAAAAACAGAGGGCCTTTCTCCACTACTCTTGACATGCACAAAAGACAAAAAACATGGAGCTGTATCTTTCCATGTTCTAGCGGAAGATTCACTCTCGTTTTGCACATTTCGACAGTAGTGGAGCCAGGAGGGAGCGAGGAGATCTCCACTACTCTCGAAATGTGCAAAACGAGAGTGAATCTTCCGCTAGAACATGGAAAGATATAGCGCCATGATTTTTGTCTTTTGTGCATGTCGAGAGTAGTGGAGCGAGGCCCCAAGGATGACACACATAAATCGGGAAATTTCTCCTTTTGCTTTCCCATTTCCTTCTCACTCCTTTCCTTTGGCCCTTTTTCTTTCTGATCGAATCCTTTGCCTTTTCCTTTTCATCTCCCTTTCCTGTTGTTTCATCGCTTGTTACTGTTTCCCTCTTGTGACGAGTCCTTCCAGGCTCCCCGTGGGAGACGCCGAAAAACGTTTATAGGTGGGGTTTCACCCTTCGCTACGAAACCGGAGAACTGCGGTTCCGGAGGGGGTAGCCGTGGACTTGGGTTGTCAAAAGGATTAATTTCCTTTGCAGGGCATGTATCGTTCGTTTCCACGTGATAGAAGGTCCTGCATACGTTACAGCATGGGGTGTTTGCTGACAAAATTTCAGAAGTAATAATCCCCCTGCTTCGGAATACCCACTGCCAAGTGGGGGCAGATCCTTGGTTGGGCGCAGGTTTCCAAATCTAAGCGTACGCTGCCCAATTCGGGCTCCTCGTCGTCTTGTTCTGTTGGATACGACTTTATAACTTCCCCAAATGTCTTCTCGATTGCTACTCTCAGTGTGGACATTAGCTGCAGTGGGACTCTTGGGCAACGCACCCAACAGACCTTTCAGCCCGACTCTTTGAAGATCTTCATCTCTGCCAGGGTCATCCATGGCAGAAAACGAATGTCATAGTCCTTGTCTTCACAATGAATTTTGTTCTCTTGCTTTTTCAACATCCATTGGATGATCGATTTCTCCGATGAGACAAACGAAACGACGTTTTTTCCTTCATTTTTATATCTCCCTCTAGTGACTGACTCATCCACAATCCCTGCGTCGTACCATGCGTTTTCATATATCCGGACTAACTTCTTTTTTAACAGGGAATTAGAAAGGGTAGTAGATTCATTCTCAAAAATAATCGGCACAGCATGGTCCTTCAACCATTGGATGTTTATCTCGTATAATTCTTCGTTCAAATCAAAATGTTCAATGTCCTCACTCAATTGGGCCACGCCGATATTCACCCCTGCTGGAAAAATTTCATTCTTAAAGCAAGCACTGAGAAGTTTCCCAATCTTTTTTTTTTCCTTCTTGGCTATAAACCCGTTCAACCGCCGTTGACCCTTCCATTGACCTAAATACTGGAGTGTTAATTAATAAACTAATAATTCCTGCCATTGTTAGTAGCCTCGATCTAAGGTAGTAAATATGTATGTTAAATACCACTCATATGCTGGAGTGTAGGGAAGGTACGGGGTATACTGTATCTGGTTCCCGTTGAAGTCACGTACTCCCTGGCTCAGGGGATGTCTTCTGTAGGTCGCAGATGTCATCTCGCTTCTCTTCTGTCTTCAGGACTTCTTCAGTCTTCAGTGCGCATGGACGAACGGAAAACGGGGGCGGTAACCAGGCCGCTACAGGGAGGAGAAACCCGACCCCTCAGGGACTGTGCCTACTCTAGGTGAGAGGCGACTTTCCAGACCACTACCACCATAGCGAACTAGGTGGTCAAACGGCGCGATGTCCAACCTCGTTATTGTCGACGATACCGTGGTCACTGAGACAACGGGGGCGAGTTACGATGTACGCGTCAACCAGCGCGGTGCCTGGGCTGCTCCCGCTCCGCCCGATACCGTTTTTTGCGCTCTCACCCTCTCCCTGTGTAAGGAAAAGGAAATGAAAAGAGAAAAGGAAAAGGAAAGGGAGAAGGAAAAGGAGAGAGAGAGAGAAAGAGAGAGAAAAATGGTAAAGGAAAGAGAGAAGGAAAAGGAAAGGGGAAGAGAGAAGGATAAGTGGATGGAAACAAGGAAAGTGAAGGAAAAGATTGAAAATCCATCAACAGCGATAATGAAGGAATCGACAGTGACTCCTTCATCTGAGAATCGCTTGTCTCACGGACAAATGGAGGAAGACGGCATAGGTGGAGGTGGAGCCCAGGGCGAAGGTGGGGACTCTCGTAGAGACGGGTCAAGTGGTGCAGAAAGATATAGAAGAATTCCCCTCCCAAGTGGTCGGAGCTTGGCTGACCCGGTAGAGCCCCTAGACCGTATTGATATGAATATTCAGAGAGTGTTGATCCCACTGATCTATACTAACTCCAACAAAGGAGTGACGGTAATAGCAACACAGTTGGCCAATTGCCTCTTAGAGCTACCTACAGTCGATGCAGAAGGGGCTCTGACTGAGTTAGTGATTCAGGAGAAAGTTAAACCACTAATCCCCAACTTCCTAAAGGTGAGAGTGATCCCTGCGGTACGAGTTGGATGCTTCACCGCAGCAGACGGTAAGGGGATCAGGGCAAGACTGTATTTTGTCTTTTTGGATGCGAAGATGGATAATGCCACAATGCAACAGCTGACAACCATGGACAAGGACTGGTTCCCCCTGTCCCTTTTAGACTCACCGATGAACGGAAGTTTGAACAGTATAATTTTTAAGCAAACAATAACAACCCAAACCATTGTGCAATGATCTTTAAGCCTGGCTTTGCAGACATATTGAGAGTTCCGTGGTTTGAACAGCAGAACGTGAAGGGGGGAGAAGGTGCACGTCGCCACAATCAGCTCGACATGAATGCTCCAGTTTCTGGCCGGATCCAAGAAAACCCCGACGTTCCCACGACCTATGCTGCCTAAGGGACCAAGGGCACTATGCGCATAATGTCGTGGAACGTCAAAGGACTTTGTGATACCGGTAGTAAACGCAAACGTGACAGACTCAAGTCGTGGATGCACTCTAACAAAGTGGCTATAACGTGTATTCAAGAATTCAAATTAGACGAACAAAAACTTGCCTCTAATACCGCATGGTGGTCCGGCCCGCAATATTGGGCGCCAACAAGAGGGCTTGAAAGTCAAACAGGATCCTATGGAGGGACTGGGATCCTAATCCATAAAGATTTGGAAACAATGGTTATTGATCATAGGATAGACATTTTGGGACGCTGGTGTGGGTGAAGCTTACAGTAGAGGAGGACGATTGGACAGTGATGTCCTTATACCTCCCCACAGATTACAATAAGCGCTCTCACTTCATAGCGGAGCTCCCCGGTTTGATTCCCAACTGAGATAATCTGATTCTGGCCATTGACTGGAACACAGTATTAAATCGAGGGCTTCATAACCCTACAGTGACCCCAATCAATACAGATGCGAGGCTTCTCTAAGCCTTCATTGTTTCCCAAAACCTCACGGATGTATACATAATATTTCACCTGGACAGTCACGGTTATACGTTGTTCGGCTCTCAATCCCCCCCTGTCCATAGAAGATTGAATTTAATGTTACTGAGGGGAAGCCCATGGAACAACTGCACCAAAGCATAAATTGACTCTTCTTATATGTCGGACCATCGCCCAGTAGTAGTGGACTTTAATCACCCACAGTCTAAGAAGTTTGGCCCGTCTTATTTTAAGCTCAACACAAACCACTTGAAGGATGAGGGAGTGGTTGACTGGATAAAAAAACATTTGATCCAATGATCACAAGCTCGCCCTCTTTTCGAAGAAGAAGACCAATTGTTGAAGGTGGGTTTCAGAATTTTTCAAAGAACTCTGAGAATTAAAGCAAATAAAGAAACAGGAAGGGAAACGACACTGATTGCTGATATACAGAAGGCAGAAGCTGAACTGGGTAAACATCCAGTTTCAGATGCCTACTGGACAGCAAAGCGCAGAAGGAAAATTCAGGCGTTAGAGAAAATGAAAATAAACAAGCAAGAGCAGTGGACTCAATGGTTAGCCCAGCGAAACATAGTACAAGGGGACCATATGACAAATGATACATTTCGTAGGCTCATACTACAGACAGCAAGACCACTAATGAATCAACTAGCTCATCCCTTCTCTGTTCAGCAGACGGTGACAGAGGATGCTGACCTCATGTGTGAGTACGAGGCGTTCATTTGATAGTATGATATCTTAACGACGAGACGTCCATTTGATAGTATGACCTGAGACTTGAAGGAAAATTTCTCCTTTTGGAATCTCACTCAAGTTAAGGTAACTACTCAAGCACAACTGGATCTGGATAGACCTAAAACAGAGGAAGAGTTATTGCAGACAGCTAAACAAATGGCCAAAGGAAAGTGCCCCGGGGAAGACGGGCTACCTAGTGAAGTGTATCTGGCTGTATGGCCGCAGATTGGCCCCTATTTAGTCAAATGCTACAATGGAGTCCTAGAAGGGGGGAAACTCACAAAGGGTATGATGAATGAAATCATTTCAAAATTCTTACTATACAAAAAAGGGGAAAAAGTTGAGATAAGGAACTGACGTCCTATCTCAGTGTTAAACGTGTCATACAAAGTATTGGCTAAAACATTGGCAATAAGATTAGCAAGATACCTTCTGGACCTGATCCTAAAAGACCAAGAGGCATTCATGAAGCACATATCTATAATGGAGAACATAGCAGCCATAATACAGGGGCTGAAAATAATCGCATCAGAAAACCAAAATGTCGCAGTCTTTCTCCTCGATATGGAGAAAGTCTACGACAGAGTGGGATGGACTTGTGTAATCACTACCCTGAAATAGATGGGTTTTGGCCATATGTTTACGCAATGGGTAGTCACGATGTACTCGACTACAACTGCGTCAATAATGGTGAATGGTTATAAATCACAACCGTTTGCTATATCCAGATCCCTCAGACAAGGATGCCCACTGGCCACTTGTTGTTTCTCATACACATGGAAGTCCTTTTGGATTATATAAGATACAACAATCAAATCACGGACCTTCAACTACACAATCAGGTTCAATGGAAGGGGGGGACGCTCGCTGATGATCTAACAATAGCATGTGCTAACAGTCGACCATCACTTATATCCCTAAGGAAAGTGTTGAACACTTATTGTGAGTTGTCAGAAGCCTCGATCAATTGGAGTAAATCTGTATATTTTTTACCAAAAGACTATGTTTTGGAAGTGAACTGGGGCTTGAAACAGGTACCGGCGGATTCAACAGAACAATTCTTGGGTGTGCAGGTGGCACTATCTAACAATGCCGAGTTTCATGACTCAATATTGGTTGAAAGATTTGTAAACAGACTATCGAGCTGAAGCTACAAAAGACATTTCTCACTGGTGGGGAGGGCATTGGTAATCCAGGCAGGCGGGTTCTCTGTTTTGTGGTTTGTATTATCTACTCACCTGTTAGGTGACAAGGCCTATAGAGATATTAAGAGAGCGGCAACCAGACTATTATAGAAACCAGATGCAAGAAAAGAACTAAATTTTATTTCCAAGGTGGCTTGGGAAATGATAGTCTTTCCCAAAGATGAAGGGGGGCTGGGTTTGTTGGATCCAAAGCAACAAAACTTAGCCCTACTTGCAAAATGGTCAGTCAAGGCACTGGCAAGACGACCCTACTACCCTCTGGTTATCCTTAGCAATGTATATTTTAAGTAGGGAGTTGGAGTTGAGCAGACCAGATGATATACTGGCATGTCTGTTAATTCGCTCCTTTGTGAATAGGAGAGTCGAGTCTGTCTTTTGGAAGAATGTATTAACAGCTTGGCAAAAAAAAATTCCATCAGAAAGGGAGAAACCACACTCTAAAGAAACGGTATTGAATCAAATTTTGTTTGAGAATCCGTTGATAGTTAATGACTCTGGTTCTCCATTTTYGGCCCATGACTTAGCCGAGAACTTTGGAAGGGCATGGGTAGAAAAAGGGATAGTGAGAGTCAGAGACATATGGGACATGAGATATAACAAGTGGAATGAGCCCTCACATATTAAAAAACAACTAGGGAGACTCAAATATATCGCTGCCAGATTGAAGGCGATTCAGAAGGCTATTCCTAAGAGTTGGGTCGGCCTATTGCGGGGCACGAGCTATTCAAGGAAGGATCTGTGGGTGACTACACAGTCACACAAGGACCTGGTACTACAAGTAACAGGTAACCTTGGGGAGGACGGATGTGCGGTGACGGAATGGGCACAACCGATGAATTTTTCATACAACAAAGTCTTGGTCTGTCTCTTATACACATCTAGATGTGTATAAGAGAGTAACCTTGGGGAGGACGGATGTGCGGTGACGGAATGGGCACAACCGATGAATTTTTCATACAACAAAGTCTTGGTTAAGAAAGGGAGCTCACGCCTACCCTCCATGCAAGGTTGTACTGAGGTGGTTGAGCAGACCAGATGATATACCTGTCTCTTATACACATCTAGATGTGTATAAGAGACAGGCCCTCACATATTAAAAAACAACTAGGGAGACTCAAATATATCGCTGCCAGATTGAAGGCGATTCAGAAGGCTATTCCTAAGAGTTGGGTCGGCCTATTGCGGGGCACGAGCTATTCAAGGAAGGATCTGTGGGTGACTACACAGTTACACAAGGACCTGGTACTACAAGTAACAGGTAACCTTGGGGAGGACGGATGTGCGGTGACGGAATGGGCACAACCGATGAATTTTTCATACAACAAAGTCTTGGTTAAGAAAGGGAGCTCACGCCTACCCTCCATGCAAGGTTGTACTGAGGTGGTTGTAAGGACAAAGACGAAGAGAGCCTCGGCGGGAGGAATGCAAATCATTGTAGCATCCCTTCCAATGAGACTGATTTTGAAGGGGGAAGCTTCGGTAGACCGCAGATCGTTCGGTTGGTGGCAAAATCAGAAACAAAGGGTGATAGGACTGGACGAGTACTCAACCAAGGAGGGCTCCAAATTATTGAGACAGAAAGTACGAAAACCACCAGAGGTGGTGGCAAATAAGTGAAGACAAGACCAAGGTCTACTCTCAATCTCGGCAGAACACTTAACAACACTCTGGAAGCAATTAAAATAACTGCCTTCACAACGACTGTCAAGTATCTTATGGTTGCAATCCATGGCTGTTACAGCGTCTGCAGCCTATTTGGTTTCTAAAGGAATGGAAATTCTCACGTGTTGTGGTCACTGTAAATGGAGCTGGGAGGATTTGGGACTGGTGGATACGCCGCTGTAAATGGAGTTGGTCGCTGTAAATGGAGTTGTAAAGGAATGGAAATTTCTGCCATCTATGGCTGACATGCCCAGCCTCAAGAAGGATTTGGGACTGATTGATACGCCACTGGGACAAGATCAAGAACTGTAGTTTCTCATGGTCGGACGAATGGATTTTGAATGACATTCATGAGGTCACAAACTCCAAGGGAAGAGAGTGGTTGTATGTTGCTCAGGCGGTTCGTGCAGTCATCTTAAAAATAATTTGGGATGACAGAAACGACCGGCTATTCAAAAAGAAGTATACGGTAGACAATGCCATCAAGAACAAGATTACCCAGCAAATCAGAACCACTATGTACAGTGATTGGATTCACAGGTCAAACAGAGGTATTAGGCTCAAGCATAGAAAATGGTTCTGGGAAACCTGGGGGAGAGACTCCAGATTAGTGAAGCTTACTGCAGAAGGCAGGTTATGCGTTGCGCCCTAGCTCCTCTCCCCAACAGGACATGGGGAGTGCCTTAGCTCTCCACCATGAGTTAGTCTTAAACGATTAGGTGTGATACCACTCACGATGAGACTACAGAAGATGATACAGCAGATTGAAGAATTCCCCTTTTTTTTCTGTTTTTTTTGACACTTAGTCGTTGAGGGACACTGGACCTGGTTTCAAGGAGCCAATCTGGGTAATGGCCCCAGTTCATTTCTGTACTCACCGGGTTGATTTGTAGGGGCGTATTCCCCGGCCCATGTCTCTCATCTGCAATGAAACATTCTTTTCTTCAAAAAAAACAAATCGGAAAATTTGAGAGGGAAAAAACAAAGAGAAAAAAACAAACGAAGAAACTGTGTTGTTGTCGGCGCGTGCATCCTCGAGTGCCTCTGCTTTGTTATTAGCGTGTATTCTGTTGGGCCCCTGTATCCCCGTTGCACAAAAGACAAAAATCATGTCGTTGTATTTCATGTTCTAGCGGAAGATTCACTCTCGTTTTGCACATGGAAAGATACAGCGCCACGATTTTTTCTTTTTTTCTTCTCGTTTTTTTTTTTTTTTTTTTCTCGTTTCTTCTTTTCTTTTTGAAAAATGGCCTGACCCTCCAACGTGGATGACTAGAGTGCAGTTACAAACTCTGCCTTGTGACGTTTGGCCTGCATTGTAAACTTCAGAGGGGACTGGAATCCAAAACGGCACTCAAACCATGACAGCGCCCTATTAGAGGGGGTAAGCCAGATGATTCCATTGGTTGAGGATTTTGGCGGTAAATCAGGTCCTCAGTTTGCAGTTCAGATTGGAGTCTCACAAGAGTGGAGCCAGGTCCGATGGAACTGAGCAGGTAGGAGAGCTCCTTGCTATATGTGGATAGTAGCTGGGAGCACTCATCATGCCTTGTTTTTTCTGTCTCGCCGCTTGCCGCGCACGGTGAGCTGAGTGGCAGGATCCTGCACGGTGAGCAACAAGCCTGAGTGAGTATTGGCTTGGAGGTTTTTACCCGATTTGCACGGCAAATAACGTTTCACTCTTCAGGGCTCCCACCCAACCCATATTTGCTGGGGCCCTGGGGCCAGGGCAATTGTTCTTTGGAAAACCTCTAGTTATTATGATTTGGACATCCAGATTCCTTGTTTGTTCTTGGATTTGCAATCATCTCGGATTTTGTGGTCATCAGGACCTCCGAGCATCATTCATGATTCATCATGCATGCCTAGCGAAAGGGTACCTAGAAAAACTCTTAACCCATGTACCCTTAAGCTAGTTGCCAAGAGAATCTCGCTGCCTACAAGCTCCTTCGGTATGACAGCCATAACCATACCGGATGAAGGAGGGTCAACATTTGCTCAAAGGTCCAACCTTGCCGAAGACCCTCACGGATGCCTCCAACTCGAAAGCTATGCCTACTCTTTAACCTTCTAAACAAACTCGTTCAAACCAGATCTTAAGGCTCCTAATGACCCTCTATTGAAGACATTAAGGGTCAGAGCCTTTCGGGAGGGGCGACCACGAAAGTTGGAACCAATTTGAAGATCTTCTCCAAGTTCCTGATAACACCGGCTCATCTCTGAATACAACTCAAGGAAGGTATTGCCTTCACTTGTCGGTTTTTCAACGTTGATCTCCACTAACTTTCCCCTTCGCTTTGTCTTCGCATAGCGAGGTTGAACCAAACGAGTGTTGACATCAATTTCTTTACTCTCTAACCGCAAGCCCTATCCTCCTCGTTGCCAACTCTCCGAGAGATAAGTCATTATCCAAAGGTCTCGAAGTGAATAAGCATACTCCCACCCCTTATGAGTTTTCATGTAAGAGCGAATGCAATCCCGCAGTCAGGCTAATTTCTCCTCAGTCATAGGACAAGCCTGCTCCTCATGTACACCTACGTGTACGGCCTTATTCCGATAGGCTCGCCTATACATTTGGATTTTCGCCGATTGACACGGATTGTTATTCCCCTCTAGAAGTTCTAAACATTTTTTAAGACTGCAAAAGGTGCCCTCTAAGGCGCTGACAGACACCAATTTGTCACCATTTCGATCCCGGGTCTGTGACCGACTCTGTAAATCTGGAATCAAGCAGCGTACGAACAAGGGTAGAATATCTAAGCCAATGCAGTGACCTATTTTCCTCCCAACCTCCTGCTGACCCAAGCATTGACTCAAGTTTCATTTTGTCCGTATTGATGCTTATGTCATGGTCATCTATCAGCTCAATACTTCTTTGAAGACCATTTTCGTAAGGACGATTGGGAAGGGGACCAGCTTGGGAGGCGTTTTGTACGATTTGTCTCAGAAGTTGCTCCAGCCACCATAACCTGCAATTATGTGAACTTCAATTACTCTCGAATTTCATCTCTTATTTCAGTCCAGTCTTCTGATGCATGAAGGGTGGTGAACTTTTTCTTTGGAAAACCCCTAAATTATTATAATTTGGACATCCGGATTCCTTGTCTGTTCTTGGATTTGCAGTCATCTCAGATTTTGTGGTCATCAGGACCTCCGAACATCAGTTTTCTAAAAAAAACAGAGAACCTCTTTAACTTTTTTTTATTACTATTTTTTTTCCTATTTATTTTTTCATATATCCATTAAAAAAAATATTAAAAAAACATATGCACCATATTTATCCCACCAGCAATTAGAAAAAAAATAAAAAAGCATAAATTCTTTTTTTCATTACTTTTCTTTTGATTAGAATACTTGTTTTTTTATTTTTTATTAAAAATAAAAACATTGAAATCCCAAAAAACAATTATGGGCTTGTAGGCTAGGTTGTTGGATCCGACGTTCGGGAACCCCCTGACCGTCCGGGATGTCCGACCGGACGTCTGGTCGGACGTCGGACCGGACAGGGTATGTCTGACCTAGCGTTAAAAAAAAAAAAAAAATTGAAAAAAATCATGTGGCTTCCATCTTGCATTAGGTGTATGCCACCAAATTTTTGGATCATTTGGGCCAGTAGAATAAATAATAAAAATCTTCAAAGATTTAAATCCCCACCTATATCCCTCCTATCCCCACCAAAACCCATCGTACACCCCCCCCCCACCCCAAATACCACTGTATCCCCGAATGCTCAGAATAATCTAAAACTTTTTGTGGGGGTCTCTAGGGCATGTGCAACACTGTGAATTTTTTTCCTTAAGTGCCAAAAAGCCATCGTCCGGAAATCCGAACGACGGGGGTACTCGACGTCCGGAGGAGACGTCCGGTCTCCGGACCATTGGTAACCTAGGCTGTAGGACTTTTTTTTTTTTTTTTTTGAAGTCGCAGTTTATATTATAAACGTAATTGAATGAGGCCGAGAATCCCTCAACATCTCAACCGTTAATGAAGCTTGTGATGGAAACCGGGTCCAGCGTCCCATAATCTCCAACTACAAAGAAAGTGAGCAACTGGAGCAAAACTTCTAGGAATCCAGAATAAAGGGAGCAAAATAACCAAAAACTACTGAAGAATTTATTTTCCTGGTAATCTCTCTGGAGCCTTACCCAGCTTCGCTTCAAGATCTTACAGAAAAGAGACCAAGTACGGATCTGTAAACTAAGAGAAGCCTGAACCGCCAAGACGGGTTTCCCACCACGCACCCTTGGATCTTCAGTAATAAAATCAATCAACGGACCAAGATCACTATGGATACAGTTCAAGTCTGTTTCCCACCCTATTTATGCTAACTACAAGCAAGGAGCGTTCACACCACTGTCGGTAGCACTCACACTGTCTCCGTTGTGCCGCTACAACAGAAAAATTCCCATGAGAAACGAAAGTTAAAAAAAAATTATATAAAAAAAAAAAATCCTTCATATTTATAAATTATAATTCCAATGTTCGTCCAATTCTACAATTTTTAATTTTATTTGACAAGTTTCAGTCTAAATATGAGTTTTCCGTTCCAACTACATCTATTTGTTCAAGATAGATCGGGAGTCTTGACGAGTTTATGAAAATTCTTAATTCAATTTTCATTCTATTACAACAAATATCTTCTAATTTGGATTGGATTAACTTATTTATGACTGGAAATCCTTACTTAGAATGACAGTCCAATTAAAATATTTCATGAACTCATCCAGATTTTCATTCCATCTCTAGCATGCAGTTCAAATAAGAAGGGATACCCCATTCTTGGAAGGAAAGTTTTCAAGTAAGATGGAAAATTTTAAAATTGGAATGACAGTTTTTAAGATGGAATTAAAATTTAAAATTTAAAATGTAATTTTATTATAGAGTGATTATTTAATTCTACAAAAAATTTCTGTTGTACCGCTACCCACACTGCCTCCGTTAACATCACTCAAAAAACAAAATACCAATATCGATATTTGATCCACAAGACCAAATGTACTTTTAAGGACCTGTGAGCCAAGCCAAAGTCCTGTGCCAGCTAGATCATCACACCAACAAAATCCCTCTTTTTCATCAGGGTTACTCTCTCCTTATGGCTTTTCAAACACCTTGTGAAGAGTCTGAGCTGCCATAACGGATTTCCCACCACACTCCCTTGTCTTCATGGCATATTGATCTCAATGGGAACAACTCAAGTTTGTTATTCACCTTTCTTCACTTACCACCTGACCAGTAGCGTTCCCACTGTCCCTTGTTGCACTCACACTGCTCCATGAGGCGCCGTTGCTAGTACTTCCAAGAGTTCGTCCCTGAGCCACTCAAAAACTCTGAAAATTGCGTCCTTGTTTTGATCGTAGGTTGCAGCTATAAGGAGAGAAACGCACCTTAACAATGGTGCGAGTTCAAAACGAAAGGAAATCCCGATTTTCGAGGATAGGAGAAAAAAAAAACTAAGTCATTTTAATCCGCCTAAGTACCTAGCTTTCACAGACGGCCACATTTCGACATGTGAAAATTAATAAATCTATCCTATAGGTAGGGGTAGATAAAGAGCACCGCATTTCAAATTTCCCACATTCATGAATGCGAACTAAAGTCTATCCCACGGTATGGACAGGGTGGAGTAAAGAGTAGACGAATTAAAAATATCCCGAGGTGTCACTATATGCAAGAAGCGAGGTGCAGAAATATCCAGGAAGAGAGCAGTAGGTCCCTTTTTTTTTTTTTTTTTTTTTTTTTAATGCATGAAAGGTTTATTACAGCAATATCGAACAACGAGGTCAGGGACCTCACAATTCAACCCGGAGATATCTTGGCAGCCTCACCCAGTTTCGCTTACGAGCACAACTCGAATAATATAGCAACTGCTCACGACTACTCCATTCTACAGAGAAGGACCAGAAAACTAGAAATCGGGTTCAGCGTCCCCTGTTACTAAGCTTTCCCAAAAAAAAAAACTTTGAATCACAAGTAAAAAGGTGGGAGCTGAACAGTTAATCTTAAAGCACCAAAATATGTAACAATTCTGCTCAACTCATAGTAAAACTGGCTTTTATTCGAAGAACGTAGCCTGAACTTTAACGGCATAAGGGGGGTTGTCTAAAGCAACTCGACAGCAAACGAGCAAGTAAATTTAACGGTGATCTTAAAAACAACAACGTCCAAATTAACTCAGTCATCATGGCTAAGCAGCCATGGAGCAAAAACCACGGAACCCTCTGGGCTAATTGTCGCCCAGTTACTAGCCAAACCCCAAGAGCGTTGGAACCACATAAAGATTTCTGGAGCCAGATGTACAGTGTTGCGACCATTCTGCCATAATAGTTAACCTTAGTTTATTCTTCATCAGTGCCTTCTGTTGCTGAAGAGAGAAGATTTCGTCCTTGAAGACTTTTGCATTTCGTGCTGACCAGATAACTTCCAGCAGGGTCCCACGGCAACAAAGTGCTATGTGCCCTATACCTGAGTGAAACCCAAGGCCTGGTGGCAGGATGCCTGTTAGCCACCAGTTATTCGTTCACTGCATTTCTTGTTCATAAAGATAATGCAAGCGTTTTTTCCACCATTCCAGGAGGTCATCTAGCAGGGGACAAAAAAGTCAAAGGTGAGCATGGTCTTTCTAACCCCAATTGCAGCGTTGACAAGTTGGTGAGAGGTTCATTCCTTTAGTGGACAGCCATGCAACAGTAGCTGTAATGAGGAGGGATTGTAACCAAATAATCGCCGCTTGTTTTTGAGATGGCATTTTCTTCAAGGCATTCCATAAAATATTCAAACTCTCCTCAAACATACTTGTTAATCCCTGTTCTTGAGCTCTTTTCAGAGCCAAAGAAACAGGCTTAACTTTCGACTAAGTACACTGAATTTCAACCCCTATTTTAAATTTGTACGATTTCAGAGAAGTGAAAGAGACTCATAACATAAGCCCCTTCCATCCAAACAACAAAGGTTCTACTCGGTAAGAGTCTGCATCTCTTCCCAGCACCGCAGTTGTCTTCCTCTTCCCATCCTCTTGATAAAAAAAACGGACCTCCTGCAGATCAGTAGTGTGTGGAAAAACACGTTCTCCTGTCTCTCGTAATGGCCCCGTAGATCGAAGGATCGAAGGGAGAAGCCACGTCTGCACCTTAGTACCTTGATCTGGGGACTGGCTCATTACCCAACGGAAAAATTTCCTAGAATTAAATAATCATTCTATAGTAAAATTACATTCTAAATTTAAAATTTTCATTCCATCTTAAAAAATGTCATTCCAATTTTAAAATTTTTCGTCTTACTTAAAAACTTTCCTTCCAACAATGGGGTATCCCTTCTTATTTGAACTGCATGCTAGAGATGGAATGAAAGTGTGGAAGAGTTCATGAAATATTTTAATTGGACTGTCATTCTAAGTAATGATTTTCGGTCATAAATATGTTAATCCAATTTAAATTAAAAGATATTTCTTGTAGTAGAATGAAAGTTTAATTGAAACATTTCATAAACTCGTCCAGACTTTCATTCCATCTTGAACAAATAGATATAGTTGGAAGGGAAAACTCATATTTAGACGGGATCTTATAAAATAAAATTGAAAATTTTAGAATTGGACGAACATTGGAATGATAATTTATAAATATGAAGGATTTTTTTTTTATGGAATGTTTTTTCAACTTTCATTTCTCGTGGGAATTTTTTTGTTGCCCTCCAGATTCCGTTGTTGTTGTCAGAGGATCTTAGCCAATTGTTCTGCACATTCTTCGTATCTGCTTGAAAAAAGATAAGCTCATGCTTGAGGAATAGCCTCCAAGAGCTGTTGATAGTTCCCATAAAAATTATGGATCCTTGGAAGTTTCCTTCTCAGCGTCCCTTCATCTATCCAGTCTCACGAGATTGGATCCCAGAGGTCTTTAACCTGAATGATTCCTTTCTTGATCCATGAGGTACCGAAGTTAGAATCTCCTGCTATAGCTGAGAACGGAGTCTCGTTCTGCGGTAAGATGTGAGGATTGTCAAACAGAAGTTGATTGAGATATTTTTTTTTTGTGTTAGGCGTTCTTCACTCAGAGGCCTTAATTTTATTCCATGCATAAATTATATTCCGCCAGATTCTGGAATGAGGACGACGTTGAGGGCATCATTAAGCATAACCACAACTTGGACGGATCCTCTGAGCCATATTCTTTGCCCAACATATATTCTGCCAACTTCATCCAGACTTTACTATCATCCCCAACCATCGCTTGGACCGGCCACTTGGACAAAAGGGCAAGGTTTTGTTGAACTGGGTCAAGCACCCCAGACCTCCTTGACTACGTGCTCTGGCAACTGCCTCCCAGGCCACTTTGGAAATGAACCCCTGCTCCTCTGTGGCGGAAGGTTTCCAAAGATATCTAGTTGCTGATCTTTTTATCTTATCATACGCTTCTTCTCCAAGTAGGCAGACCGTCATTGAGAAACAAAGAGTCAAAAAGGTTGCTGCAGACAAGACCAAAGTTTGACCAAAAAGAGAGAGGGTGTGCCTCCTCTCCCATTTCTCTATTCTTGTTATAGCTTTCCTCACTAGGAGGTCATCTTGAGTAGAAGAACAATCTGATAAAGATACTTGCACCCCCAGAAATCGGTCTGAAGAATGTGCGGGGATACGACATAAACCCCAATCGACACACAATTCGAATTTGGGGGGGAAAAAAAAAAAAAGATTTACCCCAATTTATTGAGGCTTCTAATAATTTATAGTACATATCAATAACTTTACGTAGTTCATGCATACAGATCGAAGAATTAAAGTAGGCCACAGTGAGATCATCAGCAATAGCTCCTCCCTTCCACTGTAGTGTTGGGGGGACCCTCAAACCTTCTATTATATTGTTAGACCTGATATTATTAATTAAAATTTCGAGTTGGAGCACAAAGATCAATGGGGCCAGGGGGCAGCTCTGCCTTAAAGAACGGGTTAGCGTAAACTCTTGTGATAATTTATCATTCACAACTATAGAGGTCGTAGCGTTCGTGTACAGTGCTTTCGTCCAGGTACAAAACTTAGGGTAAAAACCAAGTCTTAATAGGGTAGTATTCACAAATGTTCATCCCATCTTTAAGTTATCATAAGCTTTCTCCATATCACGCATTAAGATGGCAAGGTTTTACCTTTCCTTACCAATGATTTTCAAGCCCTGGATAGAAGATAATATGTTTTCAAAATTTGATCTACCTTTAACGAATGCACCCTGTTCTGTCTCTACCAGATCAGGGAGAATCTCAGCAAGTCTGATTGCTAGGACTTTCCCCAGTTGTTTATTGGTCACATTAGGACAAAAATCGGTTTCTAAATCCGGACCTCTCTTTTATCCATTTTTTTGGACTATCCCTTTGGGTAAGGTACCCGTCGTTAGAACAACATTGTATATCTCGCACAGAAAAGGGGCAAATGCTTCCCATGCACTGAGAAAGAGTTCAATTAAGAGTCCATCAGGCCTTGGGCATTTGCCTAAGGCCATCTATTTGGCTGCCACCTAGGCCTCTCTCTCGGAAATAGGGGCCTCTAATAGATCACTCTGTGTTTGTGGGACTATGTTCCCTGTTTAAGTCCAGAAGTCAGAATAGATAGAGAGATTTGTATCAAAGGAGTCGAAAGGCCGTCTAGTTGTCACTATGTCCTTGAAGTATTCCATAGCATAAGAGTAAATTTGGGAGGTCTCAATGGCCATTGGAGCGGTAAGTAAAAAAGGATGGTTCAATTCCCTCATCAAAGATTTGGCTTGACGGAGGATTAAAGATCTGAACGTAAGTTTTGTCATCCGGTCGTACCCAATAATTTCTTTCGATTTTTAGCCATTCCAACCAATTAGCCTGGCGTTGTATTTCTAGATATTCAAGTTCTGTAATTGTTGCAGTTCTCCTGGTTGACCAATAGTATTCGAGAAAGGGGTCATTGCCCATTGATCCTTCTGCTTCTTCAATTATTGCTAGGAGCGAGGTTTCTTTCCATGAACGTGAAGCCGCTTTCATCCCAGAGAATTCTTCCATGACTGATTTTATTATGCCAATACCTGTATCAGCCCACTCCTCGAATCCATGGAACAAATCTTTTGCCTTGTCTTAATTTTTCACTTACCTAGATATTCAGGAGGGGATTTCTAGATCTTTTAATATTTTGACATTTAGTCTGAACGGAGGTTTATACTTGTCAATAATATCTTTGGCAATAATGTCCATTATCACAGGATTGTGATCAGACATCGACCCATATTTCAACTCTGCACCAATGCACCGATCCCAAGGTGTCCCTCGTGCAAATATAACGTCTAATATTTTCTTGGGTTGGGGTGCCCTAGGGGACGGCCTAGGACCGCGCCATGTGTAGCCGGAGGAGTGGGGTGCAACGTTCGGTACGTGTCGAACAAATTATGTGAGTTAACAAATTCTGAGAATAGTTGACCGCCAATTTTTAAGGGTCTAGGAGGTGGGGAATCTAGTACAGAAACCAGGACCGAGTTTCAATATCCGGTCAGGATCAAGTTTTCCGTGTCTGGGATTACTTTTGGTAGATTAGCAAAAAATTCAATACGGGTTGAGTAGTCAACTGGGGCATAAACATACATAATGGCCCAATCCTCCTCATCGATAGCTATTTTAATCCCGGCCCATCGGCCTTCAGCGTCAAAACAACTGTCCCGAACAACAATGTCAAGATCCTTGTTGATCAAAATAACAACCCCCCTCTTCGATCCATCAGCAGGAGACCAAACTTGAGGACCTGCCCACCATCTTTGGGCTTCCTGAATTTTCCCCACATCAAGTTTAGTTTCTTGTAAGCAGGTTATATGGGCATTGTGTCTATGGATCGAAGAGGACAAACGACTTTTCTTGAAGGTATTGTTAGAGTCTCCTAAACCCCTCACATTCCAATTTAGGATTCTAATTTTGTTGGGAAGAACCATTAGGTAGGTCCTTGTTATTGCTATGTTGGATTCGGCCTGTGATGGCATCCCGCCTGGTATCAAGAGAGTTGGGTTGGGCTAGTACTGCTTGTAAATATCTCTGAGCTACTTCTGCCTGAGTATTGAGAAGTTGCTCCCTAAAAGACTCGGTCTGTATGAGCCATAAATTATCACAGTGAATTAACCACTCTGCTACCACCTGGGTTGTCGACGTGGTAGCCAATTTAATGTTTTTCAACAGATCCGAGTGAGGTGTGAAAAATTGCGTTATGTCTATCTAGTGAAATTGGATCGGAACAGATGCAATGTCTTTGTCTTGCCTTACCCCTAGGGCCAAAAAAACAAAAAAAAGAGTTGTTTTGCCCTCATCTGGCATGTGGACAAAGAACCTGGCCGTTTTTGGAACAATAAGTAACCCCGTGTCTGCTAAGTCACGTAGAAAATGCTTGTTGAACAGTGTGGCTTCATCATCCCCTGCGGGTCTGCGGGGGGGAAGTATATGGGTATCGTGGGCTGCTTCAGAACCCTATCCTTCGGGGATAGTGTCAGAATCTGTACACCAGTTGTTTTGGGCATGCAGACCAAAGGTAGCAAAATAAGAGGAAGGTGCCCAAGTGCTTTGTTTATTCTTGATAGAGTTTCCAGAGGGGCTGCTAGAGACAGAGATCATCTGACAGTTTTCAAACCAGTGGGGCGTTCTCTTTTCTTAGTAGTCTAATAACATAAATTCTAGCTATATCTTTCCTAGGGCTTACCTCTCTCTGAAACCGAGACGCGGTTTTGTTGAGATCGATGCGAGAGCGTTTTGCAGGGGATATGGTCGCCTCCAACTGATCTGTATCGGTCTGTACTTGGAGAGTTTTTTTGAGACGCGTCTCCTGGCTCCTGATAGATATAGAACCCTTTTTCTTTTTTTGAACAGAGTTTTTCTTTTTTTGGTCTGCTGCAACAGCAGCAGAACTATCCTCTTGCTCACCCATGGGGGACAAAAACTCTTGTTCCGGTTCTTTATCTTCTTTTTCGTCACGGTGACTTCGATCTGCAGGGACATTAGTACCATTTGCACATGAGGGTTGCACCTGATTTTTGAATAAGTTGGCCAAATGCCATTGACCATGCATCCAGGCGGCTTAGGGTGTCCGCAGCCTTACCCATTTCCGGAGAGGGTAAAGGCAGGGGGGAGGGGGGTCTTTCTTATGAGGACTGCGTCCTCGTACGTCTGTTCCTTCTCTTCCTCCTCATCCACCTTCTCCACCTCCACCTCTTCCTCTTCCTCTTCCTCTTCCTCCTCCTCCTCTTCCTCCTCCTCCTCCTCCCCCTCCTCCTCCTCATCTTCCTCCTCTTCCTCATTATCACCCGTATTCCTCTCTTCCATGTTTGTATCCCCTTC
Organism: Chara braunii; assembly: GCA_003427395.1. Taxonomy (NCBI): domain Eukaryota; kingdom Viridiplantae; phylum Streptophyta; class Charophyceae; order Charales; family Characeae; genus Chara; species Chara braunii. The sequence continues at coordinate 1,392,524 of BFEA01000069.1, read as the reverse complement.
CCCCTGCTGCAATTCCATTTGTTCGCTTGCTGCTTTTTTGTGTGCCGACGAATCAATCATGGTCTGGGTAGGCCCATCCTCATTGTTTAGTTGAACCATGTCAATAACCAATTCATTAGAGGGGGACTGAGAATTATGAAGCATATACTCCTTTGGAGGAGATTTGAGGGCTTCTTTATACGAAAAATATACGTCTTTCCCCAAATCCTGATGTGCGCCAATTCCTCCTTGGGAGGGCTCATTCTTCCTACGCTCGGGGTCCTGGTTGTTTTGCGTTCCGGATGGGTACGACTTCGAAGGGGGTGGTTTCTTTGGTGCTGCCCGGGCTTTGGATTTGCCTGGTCCAAAGGGCCTGACCTTGTTCCCCCTTCTTTCACACGCCAGGTGAAATTATCTTTCCCTTTGCCTTTTTTGGCTTGAGTCTCCACATTTGGGGGGGGGTTCCCTTTCCTCTGATCGTTCTTTGGAGCTGTCTTTTTTCCGTAGGGACAATCCTCGTCGTACTGAGAGTGAAAATATCGACGGCAACGTTTGCACCATAGAGTAGCCGCACAAATCACCTCAAGTTTCACAAAGCCTCCTTCCTCCATGTCTATTACCAAATACCTTTTGTAGCGAGAACGAGCCGTGGTTTCCACATCAAAACGGATGTTCAAAAGAGAGGGAACTTTCTTATCCTTAAATACTGGGTAGGATTTCAATATTTTACCGTAGATGGCTTCAACTGCTCCTTCTACATGGGGTAGAACCCCGATGGGAACTTGGAGACAGCGTGTTCCGAAAGCCAATTTTGTTGAATTTGGTAGATTTGCGGGTTGATCATTACCCGGTCAAAATTTTCCCCGGACTCAATAATTTGGGGGTGAAGTTATTTTGAAAGGATGCCTTCATTGTAACAGGTGTTGATTACCTCAGTGATACGTTCCTTCTCAGCGGCAGGCATCAAAGCTGATGAGGGTGGATTTTCCCCCATCTTGCTTGAGAGGCGGACACAAGTCGAAGGAAAAGTTTTTTTTTTTTTTTTTTTTTTTTTTTTAAACAAACTGCTCCATCTATTGGTGGGGAGCATCACCTGCTAGAAACCGGTTCCAACGTCCCATAAATATATCTTTTGAAACCTTGAGCAAAAACCATAAGAACAGCTTGTTGTGTTGAAAACTTGTGTCTCTTCACCTTTGTCATGACGCCTAAAAAAACATGTCTTCCTAGCACTATATCAACCGCTTATGGGATCATTTATATCCATACCATGATCTGGGAACTATACAAAGATTTGATGGAGGAAAAAGATCGGGGAAGTCCGTCATGGACCTTAATGGGATAGCTGAGTCAACTTCAATCTGATCATTAAAGATCAAGCGGTAATTCGTTTGAAACCCATCCTGATAATTTTCTTGTTCTCCCTCCAAAACCACCCGCCCTAGCCTCCCTCCCTTGTCCCCCCCAAGCCAACTTCGATTAAATAATAGCGATTTCGTCAAAACGGACATTTTTTATTTTTTGTACGAAATTGAAAATCCAAACTGCAGCCAAAATTTGATGAAATTTTGGGTACATCGAGGGGTAGGGTGTTATGAAAACACCCTACCCCCTCGATGTATCTGGACTCAATCGAAGTCCAGATACATCCAGGAGGGTAGGGCGTTTTCAGAATGCCCTACCCCTCGATGTACCCAAAATTTCATCAAATTTTGGCTGGAGTTTGGATTTTCAATTTCGTACAAAAAATAAAAAATGTCTGTTTTAACGAAATCGCTGTTAAATGATGTAATATGTTGCATGATTTCCTTTTTCTGTGACAGAGACGATATTTTTTTTTTTAGTCCTTCTCATTTATCTCTGTTTGAACATGTTGCTTAATAGTTTCAGTAAATTCCAGTTCATTCAATCGTACACCTTTCATTTCATAGGTGCATTTTCGTGTCCATATTGCCCAAATAACTGCTCTCCTTCCAACTGTGAACAAGTTAAATGTAAAGTCATTAATCTGATAGGGATTCCAGGTTTCTAAGAGCAGCGCCTTCCAATCCCAGGGCCAGGGGAGGGACTTTCCCAGTTGATTCCAAATTCTGTCCCAATAATGCCAACGCTAAACTGATCCTGAACATTGGAGAAAAATGTGCTATAATGTTTCCGGAATTAGGAAGGGAAGACTGATTTGCAAAGTTTACACCACGGGTGAGCTATTCCTCTTTGTTCTAGTGAGGTTCTATCTATAATCCAATAATTTGTGGGAAGACAGCGATGGGCAATCTGCCAGTGCAGAGATGCTACCTTGGCTGGACGAGATTTAATGAAGAGAAACCATTTAACTGATTGCAATAATTACTCTTCTTTACTTGCATTTAGATGTCTCATCCAACGGGTTTCTATTCGGTCTTTTATGTTCACCTTTGGGCGATACATCCTATAGGCTGATTTGACAGACAATTTATGAAGTGATCTGGAATAGGAGTGTCCGCTGCCCCCTGAACTAGACCGGGTCCAGTTTACAAGGTCAATAGGTAAGTAAGAAATGGGTGTATCTGATTTAAAAGTTAGCAATTTATCTTGGATCTTTTAAACCCTGATCCGAAATAGTTGATCCAGTTTGAACCACTCAGTGTGCTCTTGTGCCCTAGGCTTAAGGAAACCATCTGCTTCCATATCAAGAATAGACAGGAGGATGTCTCTTTCATTGAAGACTTCTACTATATTCCCCACTACCCCCTGTTGTGCCTTGATGGTCGCCCAATCATTGACAACTAGCTTGGGCCCTTTCTTAAGAATTCTGACCCATTCTAACGGGATTATGTCGATTAGCAGATTCAGGGCTTCCTTCTGATGGTGACAGTGTCTCAAGCGCTCCTGGAGGACTGAAGAATCAATCCAATCTTTGTTCTCAGTACTCGAGATGTCCCGGATGCGAATAACCTCTTTCTTAATCCACCCTTTCCATGGCGAGTCAGAGTAGTTAAGAGTACAATCGTGAGTGTCTCTGATAAGTGTATTGTTAAATAATGGTTGTTGACATACTTCATCCCATCTCTCAGGATCTATCTTATTCGGAAAGGGGGAGTTTCCTCCAGGTTCTCATTAAAGTGATTAAGAAGGGATCTCCGTGAATATATTTTGTAGCTGCTTGACGATCAGAAAGGTCCTCCTGAAGAGGTTGTACTAGAGAGCCTCTTGGTAGGGACCAGAAACGATTTTCTATCCACATGAGGGGGTCTACCTCCTCCGAAGTGGGTGGTCCTAACCTTCTGATTTGTTCACAAGCCAGAAGAGTCCAAGGAGTCTGAGGATTAAATAAAAGACGTTTTAACCATTGAATTGAAAGGGTCATGGTCAAGGTAGTAGAATCAATTATGCCAAACCACCTTTGGATTTTGGTTGGATTACAAATAGTCATGCCATCCTACTGATAGCATTTTCACATTCATGATTTCCTCGCCATAAGAAGGCCACTAATTGTCGTTGAAACGCCTAATGTTAGTTTTACCCAAGGTCCATAATGCAGATTTGTACCAAATAGAAGTTAACACCACATTATTAATTGTCAGGGTTCTTCCTAATAGAGAAGTGTATTTATCTTTTCACAATTTTAGTTTTGACAGAGCCTGCTGCATAATCCCAGCGTTGTTAGATATTGGTTTGCCTAGTGCTGAGCTGGAAATCTCCAAGACTCTAATTGGCATCTCAGGAGGAAACCATTTAATTTGAGGTTGTTCTGGGGGTCTTACTCCTTGGTAGTGAATCCACCATCCCAGTGTTTTATTTTTCCAATTCACCCTCATATCAGAAAGTTCACAAAACACATCCATGATTCGTTTAATTGCCTCTAGATTTTTCAGTGAGGCGTCTACCATCAGAGAGAGGTCATCTACGAACATAGAGTAAACTGGGATAGCATTCTCTGGAATAGAAGAAATTCAGATACGTTTAATATTTTTATGTTGACGAAGGTTAGCTGCCAGGGCTTCCATAATTATTACAAACACTAGCAAGGCGATTGGATCACCCCGTCTCACCGATCTGTGAAAAAGCGAAATAGGAGGTGCCACATTCCCATTGATCATTATTCTTGTTCACACAAAATTTTAACCCATCTTCTAAAGTTAGGTCCAAAATTCAATTTTCTAGGCATTTATCAAGAAAGAACCAATCAGCATGATCATAGGCCTTTTCAAAGTAAATAAATATGAATGCAGCATTATGTTTCCATTGTCGCGATAGCTTAACTAGTTAATTAATAAGAAGAATATTGTCCTGGATATTTCTTCCTTAAATAAACCCAGTTTGAGAGGGATGAATTATGTCCGCTATGAACTTATCCAAACGATTAGTTAGGACCTTGGAGATGAGTTTATATACTACAGAAAGGAGTGTTATAGGCCTATAATTACGAATATTACATTTATCAGCTTTTTTATATGATAAGGTTAAGATTCTCTGCCCCACAATTTCTCCCATCTGTCCAGACACCCATACTGCGTGATAGAATTCCATTAAATCTTATGAGATAAAATCCCACAGGGATTCCCAGAATTCCTGAGGCAGTCCATCAATACCTGGAGTATTTTCTTCTTCCATAAGCATAAGCGCAGTTCACACCTCTTTTTTAGTTAAGGGCATTTCTAGTTGCACTCTTTGAGTTTCTGAAAGGGCTTTAGTCATTGGCTTAAAAAATTCACCAATTTCTGTATTCCGCTGATCTAAATGGATGCCGTCATTTTTTGATAATTTTTTTTTTTTTTTTAAATCCCTAGCAATTTTAGTGCACTCAGCATTGGAGGTGGTCAATGGATCATTCAGATGTTGGGGGTGGGCAAGAGCCTCAATGAATGTCCTCCCTGTTTGGACTTTAGTCATTGCGAAGAATCTTGGATCCATAGCACCCTCTGTGCCATGTTTCCTAAGTTTACCCCTGATCCTAACCCCTTATCAGTGATACTCCATGTGAGAAAGTAATCGACTTTCAATTCATGAATTTCTTGAGCTACTAATTCATTGTTATTCTCATCTTCATCATTAAATTTTAAGAGTTGTAATTGTTAAATACGTTGATAAAGACGCGATTCATTGGAATGGCGTTCGGTTGCTAGTAATTTCGAATATTCATTGCATTTACGGCCTAGAAAGACAAGACCATTGTTGAACCACTTAATGTCATCCTGGATAATGTTCTTCTGTTATCCCCAGAAAGTCCAAACATTCTTTAAGTAAGATTTAAATAGCTACATTTTGAGGTGAGATGTATTTAGCTTATAGAAACCTTTCCCTTGGTCCGGTTTGCTCTAGAAGGCGAGGATGACCACACACATGGTATGGTCCAGACCCAAAAGAGGGCTTCTAGGAAAAATTTTGGCTACCTGAAGCGCGCCTTCCAATTCCTCTGAGAGGAGGATTAGATCTATACGCGATTTAGTGGCCAATTTAGTTTGAGATTTTTTAAAACACGTATAAAAACGCTGAGACAGGTTCTACCTACAGAATGAATCAAAGAGATGAAATGTTTGGACTAAGGAGACAATCATCACTTTATCAACTGCTACACAACAAAAAAAATTCCGAGAATTAAATAATCATTCTATATTAAAATTACATTCTAAATTTCAAATTTTCATTCCATCTTTAAAAATATCACTCCAATTTTAAAGTTTTACTTCTTACTTGAAAACTTTCCTTCCAAGAATGGGGTATCCCTTCTTATTTGAACTGCATGCTAGAGATGGAATGAAAGTCTGTACGAGTTCATGAAATATTTTCATTGGATTGTCATTCTACGTAAAGATTTTCAGTCATAAATAGGTTAATCCAATTTAAATTAGAAGATATTTGTAGTAGTAGAATGAAAGTTTAATTAAAACATTTCATAAACTCGTCCATAATTTCATTCAATCTTGAACAAATAGATGTAGTTGGAAGGGAAAGCTCATATTTAGACTCAAACTTATCAAATAAAACTGAAAACTTTACAATTTGACGAACATTAGAATGATAATTTATAAATATGAGGATTTTTTTTTTTAGAATGTTTTTTAAACTTTCATTTCTCATGGGAATTTTTCTGTTGCATAGGCTGGACATGGGGTAGGAACACGCCAGCGATCAAAGGAACGATCTGGGCCAGCGTTAAAGTCACCAGCCGTGACTAGTGGTATACCTACTAGAAGCTTAGGGAGAAGAGTCTCAAAAAATCGTTGACGTTCTCCTGCTTCATTTGGTCTATATACACTTAGGATATTGATTATTTCAAGTTCTAGCATAGCTAAAATGTATACCCACCGACCCTCTACTTTATCCATATTCCAATAAACGGGTTACACCTTGGAACCAGGAGGGATCCAAATTGCAACACATGCACTTCCTAGCCTTGGTGAATGTGATCTGAAAGCTTTATAAGGCCATATCTGTTTGTGACAATGGTTATGATTAGCGGTATCCAAGAGATGTGTTTCTTGGATACATATAACATTACGTCATTTTCTTCCCCCTATCCCCCTCATCTGATCATGAATGGCTTGTTTCTTTTGAAACTTAGAAGAAGCAAGACCATTAACATTCAAGGATCTTAGATCTAAATCCGCCTATCTCCTCAGAGACTTCCATATTTGATCCTTATTGTATAAGGCGTCAATTACACGGAAACTTTCCATCAAAAAATTTGACACAAAAGACCAAAATTATGAAATAGGGAGTATAAAATATGATTAGAAGATTGGAAGGGGCCACTAAGTAGTCCTGCCACAGGCCAGAGTCCAAAAGGCCCCCTGGCACCAAAATTTGTTGACCCAAAAACCTGACCATCAATGCACCAACATCAGTTAGCACGAAAAGCAATTTTTTTTTTTTTTGCATCATTTTTTTTTCATGATTTTTTCGTTGATTGATTGATTGATCGATTGATTGATTGATTGGTTGGTTTCCGGGGGGTTGCCTCCCCCCCCCGTGTGCACACACACACACACACCAATCAATCAATCGATCAATAATTGTTTTTTTTTAACTTTTTCATTGATTGATTGATTGATTGATTGATTGGTAGATTGATTGATTTTCGAGTCGGCCGCAATGTTGACGCGACCACAATCACGAGCGGACCCGACAAATTGAAATGTCAATCCGACCCGACCCGACAGGACAGATTGATGCTCATCCCGACGAGAGCAGTGAATCAATGAATCAATCGATCAATCAAGGAATTGATTGATTGATTGATTGATTGATTGATTGATTGATTGGTCGATTGAATGATTGATTGATTGATTGATTGATTGATTGATTGATTTATTGACTGATTTATTGATTGATTTATTGTCTGATTGATTCTCAGTCCGGCACCAATCGATCAATCAATCAATTTTTTTTTTTTTTTTTTTTTTTTTTTCTTCTTCTTCTTCTTCTTCTCGAGAGAGATGTTGATTGGGCGGTCCTCCAGGTGTTGCCTTAATGGCATATTTTTTTATGGTCAGCTTCGGATTCGGTTAAGTAATTGCCCTTACAAGAGAGATACGAAGAGAGAAACAAATAAATGTGGGGGCGGAGAGAGAGAAAATAAAAATAATAAAAAAAAAAAATTGACTTGATATTATTGCGTTTTCTTATGTCAAGGTAGATTCCATTACGCAATGATTTTTCAATTTGTCACTTTTTTTATTCGTTAGTCAAGCTCAGACTTCGTAGCCAGTTTCCGGCTATTCTTTATTACCCTGTGATTCAATTTTTTTTTTTAAAGTCTGTTTGAGTTTATGCGAGTGGTCTATCTCTGGTTCCCTACAACATTTCTTATTTTTGCGGGCATAGCCCGCACCGCGGGCGCTTAGCAAGTATATATTGTTTTCACTTATTTTTGACAAAAAAAAAATCCAAAAAATCGGGCCGCAAACTAGGCTTGGCGGCCGTGGCTGTGGCCGACTTTTTCGGTCGTGGCGACCGAATTGCCGACGACCTAGGTTGCGGGTGTCACATAGCAGCACGCATGAACCGAATTTTTTATGAGTACTTAGACAAGTTTATCGTCGTGTACCTCGACGATATAAGGCGAGGTCGTTTTTTAGGTCTTCCTTTTGACTGACCTCTTGCGCCTTGACACGCCTTGGGAGTGAACAAAAGAGTGTGTGACAGCCTTCAAGACTTGACACACTACGAAGTTCATAAACTGCATGATCCTGAGCAACTATTTGTAGTGACCGCTGATGCCAGTCAATATGGCATAGGCGCGGTCCTTGCACAAAAGAAGGGGAAAAAGTTAAGGCCTATCGAGTACATGAGTAAAAAGATGCCTTCTCATAAGTTAGCAAAGTGTCCAAGTATAAGCGGGGGCTCTATGCCCTCTATAGAGCGTTGGTCCACTAGAGACATTATCTCGTAGGCACATTCTTCTATGTGAGATCTGAACACGAGACTTTGCGCTGAATTAAGACTCAGTATGTACTCTCAGAGTCTTAGATGCACTCAAAAGGTGGATTCAAGTGATAGACATGTATGATTATCAACTTGACCCAATCAAGGAAAAATATAACAAAATTGTTGATGCACTATCGCGTAGGGCAGATTATTTGGGCGTACTAGTGAATGAGTTTGGAATATCTGAGGAGCCTGAGGTAACTCGATCTATGGTGGAAGCCTATCAGGAAGACATAGTTATATGATTTTATATCAGAGATTATTCGTAAATCAGAAGTTAAAGACAAAGTTACTTCTTATGAATTTATGGTGGTCAATGGCTTGCTGTTTCTTGAAAAGGTCGGGAATAAAGACTGTGTGTTCCAGATAGAGAGTCTTTACGTGGTTTGTTTCTAGGTAATTGTCATGATGCAACTGGTCACTCCGGCTATAAGCCTATGACTAAACATCAACAAACCTAGCTTTGAGATTCTGGTGGCCCTCTATAATGCAAGATGCTAAAAGGTACGTTGAAACCTGTCAGGTTTGTCAATGGGACAAACCTAGGACTCAGGCCCCACTTGGGCTTATAAAGCCTTTGCCTATCTTGAAGGTCCTGGTCAAAGTGTGTCCATGGACTTCATGGGTACTCTTGTGATCAACTGGAGTGGAAAGAGACACGTCTTCGTTATAGTGGACTGGTTTTCCAAGTGTGCAAGACTAATTGCTATGCCAGAGACCGCTAAAACTGACTACGTTATCATGTTGCTTGTGAATAACTGGGTACGGGACTTTGGTTTACCCAAGTTCATTGTCAGCGACAGGGATGTTCACTTTACAAGCGAACTGCGGCAAAACACTGCCCAGCAGATGGGTACCAAACTGCAGATGACGTCAGGGAATCACCTTGAGTCAAATGGTTAGGCGGAACCAATGAACTTGAGTAGTGCAGCACCTACTAAGGCATTACATCAAGCCAAGTCAGGATGACTGGGACGAGAAACTGCCTCTTGTCGCCAGCCTGTATAACAACGTTGTGCATAACACTACTGACATGACTCTCAACCAACTGCATCTTGGTTGGAAGCCTAAAACAGCCTTAGATTTTTTGCTACCTGAGAGTCAACCATCTGCAGCACCTTGCAGCATAAAGTTTGTTGTCAAGTATGAACAGATACTGCAACAGGCTGTAGAGCACATAAAGAAACCTCAGGATGTCATGGTTGCATCCGAGAACAACCATGGAAGACCAAGTGAACATCGACAAAATCGTGGAACACCGAGTAATGCCAATGCCTAAACCTCCCGGTAGAGGCCGACCTCCAAAGGCAAGGATGCAGTACCGTGTCAGATTCAGACATTATACTCATCCCAGTGAAGATCGGTGGTTTACCAGAGAAGAGCTACAACGAACAACACCCCAAGTGATTGCATGCTACGAAAGAGCACTCAAGGGGAAGATGCTTGTAGATTAGATTAGAAGACTTCTCAAAGCACTATCGAAGAAAAGGAGGAGTAAATGCGAGGATGTGTTCCTCGGCGGGCCTAAGGGGCCCCTGATGCAGATGTGCCCGCGCTCAGCATTTTGGTCGCTGCGGCCGAGATTCTCGGCCGCGGCTGCGGCCGATGAGGCCCAGTCCCCGGCCTGGTTTTTCGATATCA
>BFEA01000069.1:1304388-1320082 GCA_003427395.1 Chara braunii | reverse complement strand
GAGAGAGAGAGAGAGAGAGAGAGAGAGAGAGAGAGAGAGAGAGAGAGAGAGAGAGAGAGAGAGAGGAAAACGACTCTGCGGCCACTTGGTTAGTGTAACGGAACGAAAAATCTTTGTATAAAACTTTTTTACTTCGTATACTCGTGTTTGTCTTCCTTTATTCTTTGCTCTTTTGTTGCTCCCTTCTCTCTCTCTCTCTTTATATATCTTTCCATTTTTTTTTTTTCTCTCTATCTATCTCTATCTTTTCCTTTTTTTTTCTCTCTCTTTGTCTGTCTCTGTCTCTGCTCGCCTTTTCTCCTGCTTTTTGTTTTGGTCACTTTTTTAATTCGTGAATTAAACTTATACTTCGTAACCATTTTTAGGCGATTCTTTATTATCCTGTGATTCACTTTTTTTTTTTTCAAGTTTGTCTCAGTTTATGTGAATGGTCCGTTGCATGTTGCCTACAATATTCTTATTTCTGCGGGCATGGCTTGCACCGCCCGCACTGCGGGCGCTTAGCTAGTAATAATAGTAAACAAAAATAGAGGTAGTACTCTTTTCACTGTTTTCGAATGACTAGAGAGGAGGTAGATATCTTGTATTGATGTTTCTTCTATGATAAAACCCTCTCCCCGTCGCTCTCTCCTTTCATCTTTCTCTTTCCTTCTTTCTTCCCCTCCTAATCTTCCCCCTTTCACTCTTCCTACTCTTTTTCCTTTTTTAGTATTCTCCCTTCCAATCCATATGCATCCCATTTGCTATCACCGCACAGCCTCGGTCGCAGCCGCCCGCTCGCTGTTCCGCATGTATGTCTTAAGGACTATGTGTATGTGATTGTTGTCCTGCCTACTTGCAAGATCGTGTGGATGCATGCTCGCGGTTCCGTGTATCAGCTTACAAGCTGTGTGGGTGCATGTTTGTTGTTCTGCATGCTTGGCCATAGCCTGCTGGCGTCCCGCCGTTTGGTTGCGACCTACGCCCCCTTAATGCATGTATGTGGAGACGGCGACAATGCTGCATTCTCAGTGGTTGCGGCGACTTCTCACTAGGCCGGCCTCACGCTACGCTTGTTCAGGGTGCCGAATTCCATGCCCTGAGGCTGAGCTGCTTCTTTCGAGAGAGCCTCCTGGGGTGTGGCTCAGGCTGCACCAACTAGCCTGCAATAACTGTCTGAGACCCATATGGGAAAATGTTGAGGCAAGGACCCCTTGTGGACATTAAGGCCTGCCTTCACTTAGGGCGGTGAAGGGGCTTCCTGGGGTCACAAGTTACTGAAATAATAATAATAATAATAATAATAATAATAATAATAATAATATAAATGAATAATAATAATAATAATAATAATAATAATAATAATAATAATAATAATAATAATAATAATAATAATAAATAATAATAATAATAATAGTAGTAATAATAATAATAATAATATAATGGCGAAAAAACAGACTGTAGATGCGAAATCACTTTGAAAGCCATAAAGTCCTACATTGTCCGGAGACTAGAATAATAACTTTTATTTACAAAAAAGGGGATCGGGCGGACATACGAAATTGGCGCCCGATCACCCTTATGCCGGTGTTGTACAAACTGCTGTCCAAAATTCTTGCGCTTAGACTGCAGTCTGTTATGCCAGCACTGATCCACTCTACTCAGACTGCCTTCCTTAAAAACCGTCAAATACTTTTCAATGTCATGACGGTGGAACAGATAATAGAAATGGTGGGCCAGGGAGATGATCAGTTTGCGATGCTGCTGATTGACCTGGAGAAGGCTCACGACCGGGTTGGCTGGGAATTCCTGCAGGCCGCCCTGACTACGTATGGCTTTGGACAGAGATTCAGGGACGTGGTGCATGCGTTGCACAGTCGTGCTGAGTCAAAACTGGTCATAAACGGCAAGCTCTCGGCCCCTGTCGCACTGAGCAGATCAGTGAGGCAAGGGTGTCCGGTGGCCCCGGACCTCTACCTCCTTTACGTCGAAGTGATGCACTCCATGATTCGCGCGAACCCAGAAATTCCAGGTCTGCTTTTGCCGTCCGGAGACCGCTTGAAAACCGAGGCTTTTGCAGATGACTCAGTGGCCTTTACACCAATATCAGATCATGCGTTCTACGCGCTCAGGGACACGATATCACTGTTTTGCCAAGTGTCTCAGGCGAGGGTCAATTGGGGGAAATCCTCCTTGCTTATATCGTCGGGGGCGGAGCCCCCCCATCATTGGGGCATCAGGGTGGTTACCCCAGCCCAGCATGAAAGACTTCTAGGACACCGTGTCTCGTTCGCCCCCCAATTGATGACAGAAGCCTCCTTGGCTGTTGCGGCGGTTACATCGGCTTTGGTTCCTTGGAATGCTCACAAAGCCGTTAGCCTGTACGGGCGGTCCTTGGTGCTAAACAACGCTGTGTTTTCAACAATATGGTACCAAAGAGCGATCATTCAGTTGGATGCTTCGGCACAGCAACTTGTTAGACACCTGGCCACCCACTACCTATGTCGACATCTTACCTTCCCAAAGTGGCCTGGGAAGTCGTGATCCAACCCAAAAGAGAGGGAGGCCTGACCATTTTGGATCCACCTACTCAAATTGATGTGTTGTTGTCAAGATGGGTTCTATGGGCTATTCTCAATACCCCGTTTGCCCCTTGGAGACAGATGGCGGAAGTGTGCTTTCTAGAAGCTTGGGGCTGGCGCTCTTTCCGGTATATCTGGCTGGCGGTTCTCAATACCGCTTACCTGTATAAACATATGCCACAGGGCATATGGGGAGGTATCACCCGTGCTTGGCGCCGCTGTGCCCCCTCCCTGTTACCCCCACCAATGCTGTCTGATAGAATCCTCACACAACCGTTGTTCAACAATCCGGCTATCCTCACTCCGGAAGGTGCCCCCTTTTCCTCTTTCGGTCCAGGGGCTTTCGGGGACTCATGGATGGCAAGGGGAGTGGGGACCATAATGGATATCTGGGATATACAACGACGGGACTGGAAGCCGGCCCGAGAYTTGGCACCGGTGCTGATTGGTCTGTGGCATCAGACCCAGCACTTGCTCTCGCTGCAGCAAGCGATTCCACAGCATTGGCAACAATGCCTGCGCTCCGGTCTGTCCTAAGGCTTGCGTTCTGGTGGCTGGTATAAGACAGCAGGAGACCGTGACCCGCAATACCTGTGGCAAAAACAAGAAACTGGCGAACTGGTTTGTTGGGCTACATCTTCTTCCCCTCGTTCGCTGGGTCTGCAGATGCAGTTGCCGGAGATTCCTGTGCTCCCGCGGCAACAGACGGAGATGCAACCGGTGTGTGTCTTGGAGACTCCTGACGGCAATCGTCCTTTCTGTTTAGCACAGCCATCATACACCCTGCCTGTGGACCCCAGGGACTGGGGTTGGATGATGGATCCTCGACACCAGCAACCGGTGTTCCTCTATCAATACTCTACAAAGTTGGGGTATAAACTGATGAGACCGCAGATTGATGTCAATTGGACTGTGGCAAAATTATGGATGGGTACGGGATGGGTACAAGATATGCTTCCAAGACTCGCTCAGGGTTTTTCAACGTATTGGAAACTGCTGTTAGATCTTCCAGTGGTCAAACATGGGAGCCAATTGTGGCTAGTGGCTCACCTGGCTGTACCTACAGCTTTGTGGTGCGCTCGGCGCACAGCCAAAGCTACACCTTTGTGCAGTCTGTGTCCTGGGACAAGGATTGAGGACCTCCAGCACATGCTGCTACATTGCGACCTCTCAAGGCCCTGCTGGGAATGGTGGAGATCAGGATCAGTCCCGATACCACACCCGGCGGAAAGATGGACCGACAACTTCATTCTTTTGGGGGCGGCCACACGGCGTCAGCAGGTCAAAGGGCTGCTGGTGTTCCCGGAAGAGACCCTTCGGGGATCTGTGCTATGGACACTCTGGACGCTCAGGAACTCTGCGCTCTACAGGGGCGAGAGACTGACTCCGGCGATGATACGAGCTGAGGTTAAATTYGGCATAAAACAGACCATCTCAACTGAGTGGTCTTTCAAAGTCCAAAAGAAAGGATACACACCTAAGGCATTGAGAACCTTCCTTCAACATTGGGACAGGTTCCCTGATCTGCTTAAAGTGCAAACATCTCAGGGAGACCAGCCACAGATTCAATTTTCCTCCTTTTTTGTTGCTTGATAAAACTGCAGAGTTTGTTACAGTAGGCCCCTTTCCTTTTCGCTGACTAGTTTTTTGGTAAATTTTGTCTGTACTACAGTTCAAGTTGTCAATAATGGTTTTGTGGTTTTGTATTCTGGAGGCTTGGTGACCTTCCCATGCAAATAGATGTGTTAGAAGATTTACTGCTTCCGTCCGTGGTTAGTCTTTGGTTTAAGTAAACGAATACATAATGGAATAGATAGTTGCCTTCTTCCCTTTTTCTTTTTTTGGGAACTTTGCGAATCCTGATATGGGATCGGCCGGTGATGCCTCGCTCATAATCAGGAGCCGCCCGCACATATGTGAGGGATGCCGGGCCGTTTGCCGGTTTGTATAATGAAATGTGTGTTTAAGGAAAAAAAAATAAAAATAAAAAATGCATTGGTACTCCACCAACGGAAACGTACCGAACCCGACTGTCAGTGAAAGTTTGTTCTCATCATCACCAACCTAAGTACTAGGAGCCTTTCCCTTACTTACACTTAGTACCTAGACTACAATCACACAACTGTTAGCAGCTTACGAAATGTCAATGCATCCGGTTGGTATCAGCACCAGAACCGGAGCATATGAAAACATCGTCTCGTGCAGACTATCGTCGAAACCAGGTATGTACCTTGCGACATCATCACCCTCATCTCTGCCTCATTTCTCTCTATGTGTGTGTGTCTGTCTCCGTGTGTCATCGTGTATCTGCATCATTGTGTATGTGTCACTGTGTATCTGTTCTTCTGCTTGTGTGTGTCCGCTTGTCTATTTGTCTGTCTATGTCAGTCAGTCAGTCTGTCTGTGTCTGTATGCTTATCTGTGTTTGTCTGTTTGTTTGGTTGACTGTGTTTGCCTGTATCTGGCTGGCTGTTCGGATGTCTGTGTCTGACTGTTCATTTGACTGTTTGTACTTATTTGTATTTGTTCCTACTTTTTTCCCCTCTTTCTCTCTACTTGAGAATCTTGACCCTGAGTACATCCGCAACTATTCAGTTCTATCCTACTATGAGCTCCTGCGGCTATGGCCGACTTCTTTCTTAGTGCAGTGCCGCCCACTAGGGCTTTTGCGCTCATGCAACTCGTGGGTAGCGCGCAAGTAATTCGGCAACACCCCCACACTTCTCAAGATTGATCAATTTTCCAAAATGCAGCTGACCAGTCCCTATGCTGATTTGGACTGAGCCACAAAACCATACTAAGCCTCTTCCCTCTTTGTTTCATCTTGGATCTGGTACCACATGCCCACAGCCTGTTTGCTTCATTATGTCCAGGCCTGACACTTCCCCCGAGTTTTCATTGGCGCGCTGCCGCTCGGGTCTGTGAATCACAATCTTTCATATGTGGAGCACGATTTTTGACTCTGGGTTGCGACTGTTGGCTTGTTGGCTACGACTTTTGACTGCGACTCTTGAATGCAGCTTCCTCCCCTTTCCTTCTTCTTCTTCTACTTCTTCTTCTCTTTCTTCTATTTCCCCACGTGCTTCTTTGTGAGCCCCTCCTACTTTCTCCCTCTATATGTCCGTTCATTCACCGGTCTGTCAATCCCGGTCAGTCGTATCTGGCTATTTATTTATTCGTCTATGTTTATCCATTCGTTCGCATATGTCTGTCTGTGTATCTGACCGTGTGTTCCGACTGTGTGTCTGTCTTTGTACCTGACTGTACTTTCCGACTGTGTGTCTGTCTGTGTATCTGACTGTGCTTTTCTATTTTGTGTCTGTCTGTGTTGTTTCTGTTTGCCAGTCAATATATATCTATTTCTATTTCTTTGTCTGGTTTGCCTACATGTCTGTCTCTTCTCGTTTCTCTGTATATCCGGTATGTCTCTCTTTCTCTTTCTTCCTCTATCTCGTTTCTCAGTATATTCGGTATGTCTCTCTTTCTCTTTCTTCCTCTATCTGTGCTTGTATGTGTGCGTATATTTGTGTGTTCTAGCGGTAGATTCATTCAGCCTTGCTCACCCTGTCGATGGAAGTGTCGTGAGGCCCGCAGTGAGGTTGGAAACACACTCATTCTCTCTTACGGCACTATCCTTCACGATGTGCAATATCCTGAGACCACAATATGGAGGAAATGACAGGCATATGCACGCATTACTACAAGTCCGGCAGATGACTGATCCGGCCTCGCGACGCCGTGGGTGCATGCTTTGCACATTCAACAAGTCTCCACTCTCACATATGGTAAGCAACGGATGCAAGATCGAGTAATTTTGAAATCATAACAACAACAACAACAACAATAATAATAATAATAATAATAATAATTAAATCATCAATAATGTCAATAATAAGATCAACAACAATCAATAATAACAACAACAGAATAGTAATGATAATAATAATAATAATAATAATAGTCATACTAGTAATAATATTAATAATGAACATATACAGTCCATCTTCTTGGCTTGATACATGCAGGAGCGTGGGTTTCTTTTAAAAGGGAAACGCACGGTAGTATCGACGATCGTGGACAACTGAATCGGTAAGTTTCCTCTCGTCACTTCACCTTCCCTTCTCATTACACGATCTCCTTTCCTTCTTATGCACACACACACACACACTCTCGCACTAACTAATCGAGATATTACATATTCCTACCTATCATCGATGTAGTCTGACTCAGGGGAATCTTTGGTGGGGAACTAAACACCATGTCGAGCTTGATCCCAACTCGGCAATGTGAGACGACTTGAATGGTGTAGAATACGTGGAAGCTCTCAGACACAACCTCCGATCGCGCTTTCACCCAGTGCGGGAGTGCGCAGACATGCCAGGCGAACTCCCCTTTCCTGTCCTACCCTCTTCTTTCCCCCCATCTGTGCGTCCGTCACCCTCCTCCTTCGCTGCGAGCCTTTCTCCTTTTGTGTGTGCGGCTTTCTTCTTCCACTGTGGGCACCTTATCCTCGTCTTCAGCTTGCATGCCCTTCTTCTTCAGGCTCTTCTCTTCGCCTCCCCGTTCATGCCTTCCTACGTGCATTCTCCTTCCCTTGCTCTCTCCCTCTCTCTCTATCCTATTCCCACACACACACATACGGTCACGTTTGCGCGGTAGATTCACTCGATATCGCTCATCCTATCGATCGAATTAACATGCATTCCACTCACTCACACATACACACGCACACATACGCGTACGACCGAGCCCATGGTGTGGCAGTGTATACTTCCTAGTTCTTGCAGTAGATTCATCAGATTTGGCTCCTCCCGCCGGTGAAAGTAACGCGTGGCCAGATGCGAGGTTGGAGTACGTATATTTCCATGTTCTAGTGGTAGGCGCGTTTGCTTTTTGTTCATCCTATCAATGGAGGTAGCGTGTAGCCAACCGCGGGGTTGAAGACTTCACGTGTGCTTTCCTCTCTCCCCCTTTTTCCATGCTTTCCTCAGTCGACTCCTTTCTGTTACGGCCCCATGCAAATATGGGCAACTATCTGTAATAATAATAATAATAATAATAATAATAATAATAATAACAATAATAATAATAATAATAATAATAACAATAATAATAATAATAATAATAATAATAATAATGCGCAAGGAACATGAGTAATAGCGAGATGACAATACCTAGAATGCTCAATCACATCGAATGCCAGAAAGTACCACAGTGTTCTGAAAGCAGCGTTGCACCCGTATAAAACCAATGGAGAATCGTAACACAGAAGACCAAATGCCAATGAGAGCTTGCTCTCCCCCTCACCAACCCTCGTGTACAAACGCTTCTCCCTACTTGGCGTTGAGCGCCCAGCCTACTTCATACGCGACTACTATCTGCCTACTAATTGACAACGCAACTGTTGGCGGCAGCAGCCAACGAAGTGCTTGAAGATGTCGACCAATAGAGGCTATTGCCAATACCAGGTATGCGCCCTCACATCATCATCATCATCACCCTTCTCTCTCTCGCTCTCTTTTTCTCTCTCTCTCTCTGTCTTCTTATATATATATATACGAGAGAGATCGAACGAAATGGCAGGTAAACCGAGCAGGGCGGGACTTTTAATCGACCGGAGCTGATGAAGTCGGAGCTTAGGTTGTCAGGGGGAAACAAAGATGGACAAATACAGGTGCAGACGGATATCGCGACAGGATATAGACAGATGCTGATCGGAAACAAAGGAAGGAGGAGGAGAAGGAGAAAGCATCAGATCGCGAATTACCTTTTTCATGCCGAGTTGTCCACCACTCCTCCTACGAAAAGAAGAAGGTTCGGCTCTTGCCGTCTTTTAATCAGCAATCTAGAGCAGCATACTGCTCATGTTTTCTCCACGGCCCTCTTTCTCTCTTTCTCTCTTTCTCTCTTTCTCTCTTTCTCTCTTACGCACTCAAGCTTACATCGTCATATTCGTGCAGTATATTCACTCGCTTTTGTTCATCCTATCGATCGAAATATCGTGAGGCCTGCCTCGCCTTTCACACATACACACACACTGCACAACAAGGTAGTGTACACTTTCTGGTTCTAGTTGTAGATTCATCCGGTTTGCTTATGATATCAACGCAAGTAGTGTGATGTCAGCGTGTGGTAGGAGCGCGCACACACACACATATACACACACACACACATACACATACACGAACAAACGAGTGTGGCGGTGTATATTTCTACGTTTCAGTGATAGATACATTCGCTTTATCTTATCCTATCGATGCTAATAGTGAGAGGTTCAGTCTTAAGATTAGAGACTTACCTTGCTTCTTTCTCCCTCTCCTCGAATTCGTCGATGCTGTCGTGATAACCCTCCGAGAGAGTCGACCAGAGGCCTAAATGGTGCTGCAAATCGTCCCGTCGACCACCAGAAATCAGGTTGTCCGTCCCCCGCGAACTGGACACCACCTAAAGCGTGTGCAGATAGTTCCTCGTATCTCAAGTACAAAGTCCCAACACCCATGCCTGGAATATTGCTATCACCGACTGCAAGAGGGAAGGTAAGTTGTCTCTTCCCTTCTCATCATTTTTTTTTTTTTTTTCCCTTCTTCTTCTTTTTCTCGTGTTCTACTTATGACCCCACACACTTTTCTTCCCACGCACACTTCCTGCCAACTCGCGCTACTTCCTCGCAGCTCCCCCTTTCATGCTTCCCTGAAGTGCCCCTCTCGCTTTTTGCAGCGCCCTGCCTCCCGCAGCTTCGCGAGCATTCATTTTGTGGCGTCGTAGCCCCAAGCGGCTGGTTGTTTGCGGCCTCGGCTAGTTCGTTGCCCACACGAGTTACTCCGTCGAATCTTCCTTGATTCCGGAGTCAGATTCACTACCAGTGAATGAATGAATCAACAAACATGGGACCAAAGAAAAGAAAACTAAAAAAAATAAAAAGAAACCGAATCTAACAAAAAAAATAAAAATAAAGAAAAGAAAAACCAAAAGAAAATTAAAACTGCTTCACGCGCGTCCAACGACGTGTCCGAGGCCCAATGCGCCTTCCTCTTTGAACAATATTCAACGGGGACGGCTTGTTGTAGTGTTCGGCTGAGCGCCACCGGAATGTGTTCGGGCGAACATATCAAAAAAAAAAAAAACAATTTTTTTTTTTTTTTTTTTTTTTTTTTTTAACTCGAGTTTGGTTATGAATTTGAGCATACCACCAAGGATAAAGTTGTTTGTATTATTATTTTACATAACATATATTTGTTTCAGATTTTTTGGAGAACTTTTTTTTTTTTTTTTTAATAATATTTTTATGTTCGCGTTCAGAGAGTTTCAACGCTGGTTCGCGTTCGGTCCTGAACGTTCGGGTTCGGCCACCGAACCCGAATACGATGCGCCACAGGTTGGACGTTGATGTATGTGGCAACCGTCAAAGTCAAACCCCTTGATTTCTCTACGGGCCCTGGGTGATGGAGTTTGCCTCCAAGGGCACGAGAGCCGACTGCCATCACAGGCCGGAACCTGTGTACCACCCACTCTCCGTAGGGTGCAAGAGAGGTTGTGGTAATCAACCGCCTTCAAGTTGGCGATTGTTTAGCGTCGAGAGATTAACCCCTAAAGGCGTGTGTCAGCCGACACTTATGTCGCCATGATATTTATTAAGAATCGCGTGATTATGGGTACTATATAGTACTCCATCGTTGCAACTATTTGGTGTGCTTGCATGGCTAATCTGTATATCTAAGACTTGTGTCGCCATGATATTTATTCAGAGCTTCACACGCAATACTTGCCTGAGCCGCTTACTTAAAGGTGCGACTTACGAGTGAGGTTCAATTTTGATTTTTGTGATATGTATCGAGTGGTCAGATTTGACCGTCCTAGTCGACCGGCGTAGGGTCGCGCTCGAGAGATCAGCGCCTCAGGCGACGATTCTCGCACGGGTCTGATTCGGGCGTTAACCGCACATATGCCCTATGCTACGGCGAACGTGAAACACCCTCGATAGGGTCACCTCTGCGATTGCATATGAAAAGCCTTCGCACGTGGTTCGGTAGCTCGACGGGGATACGCCCACCCAAAGGATGGTGACAACTCCCGCGGCCTGCGGGTGGGCGTAAGTTGTACGTCGCATAACCCTATCCTATCGTCCGAGTGCGTGAGAGGTATGGCTGGCGCACTCGGCCGGAACGGCAAAACACTCTCCGCGACAAGTCCTGCAAAATCCTGCGTGACGCGGCCGGGAGGGTCCCCCTTCGGGACCGATGCGCTTTACACCTGGAATACTGGGAGAACGAACAACTCTTCCACCAATCGAATTTAAGGCTTCCGGCCAACCCCTGCCAAACTGAGGGTGATTGGTTGTGTGCCTGGGACTTTCACAGGGCCATCGGACGGAATTCCCGAATTGCGGATTACCCCGACACCCATAATTACCAGTACTATGTCACCCTAGGATACGTAGCCATTGAAACCAGCTACCCTTGGTTTTGTCTCCTTCTCCCCTATCATCATCCAACGGTCGTCCCTTGGGAATCGATAGCCCCCTACTGGCCTCGAAGGCCGTGCTCTGAGTGCCGGCTGTACAACGCCTATCGAGCCACAGGATTTGTAGGACGAACCCACTCCGAGGCTGAGTGACGAGAGCACAGCCTCCGGCTGAGGCCGTCCACGTCAGATTTCGAGATCTCTGAAACCCGTCGGCGACAGGTGTCACGCTGAGATACACCCATTGTGTTCCCACCGTGCACCAAATGTGAGCCCGCACCAGGCGACGTGGCCGATGAAACTCGCTGTTCGGCTCTGAGAAAAGCAAAACCAAAGATAAGGCCCTACGTGGAGCCACTTGCATTTCTGTCCTTGAAACTTGGCACCAAAGATCTTCGTTCCGTCCTGGGACTCCACCCGCACTTTCCTAAAATCCTTGGCACAACCCTACTACGCGCTTCCCGGCCCCCTCCCACTCCGAAACGGGAGGTCGCGTTGGGCGTGACGTTGGGCGTCACAGGGTTACCAGAGGTCCATATTGGAAGTTGCTGCACACACCATCTTCAACCAAGCAGTGGCACGCAGCCCCCGGGTGGTTGAAGATGCTGAGGCCCAGGGTTCAGGCAGTTACGCGGCGACTTAGGCCCCAGGCACATTCTGGAAGGGGCCCAGAGCTGCAGAGCACAAGTACTGTGGCAGGGCACAGCCAGTCCAGCCGCGCCGCAGGCCTCACAGCCAGCATAAAAGGAAGTGAGGCAGCCTCACTCCGCACATTCTCACTGGCTGGACGCAGCAGCGCTGCTTGAGCGCTAGCTGAAGCGGATGAGCGCCTGACCAGAGGGAACAAGGGCGCTGGTGGAGCGCAAGTAAGCAGCTGGGAGCAGCGAGGCAAGGAGGTGCAGCAGCCATTGCCGGGCTGCTAGCGGCCATAGTCGGAGGAGGAAGGCGGAGGTAGTTGGGCAAAGGGGACTGTGGAGAAAGTCAGGGAGAGGGGCGATGTGATGAGACACTCACCAAGCGGGCCGTCCGTATGCAGTGTTCAAGCTTTCATCGGGCTGATGATCTTTCTTAGCAGACCTGCTGTAGATAGGAGTCCAGGTCACAGGAGCTGTCTGTCTGTAGTCTGGGCGCCAAGAGCCAATGAAGAAGAGCACATTGTTGACAACTTGACATTGGTCATTAGAGGAGAGGAGAGGGCTTTCATTATCATGTGACTTCAATGCTTTGCTTGCACTTATTTATTGCTATTTCGGTTGCAATCTGCTTTCAGTCCAGGCTCAAAGTTATCTGGATTATTTATAAAATTATGCTGGAATTTGGTTTATTGTCATTTGCATTTCTGATTTCCTTGCATTTTGATTTGTATTTTTTATTGTAATAATTTCGTAAAGAATTTTGATGTGACCCTGAGGCGAAAGTTGTTCAATTTATTTTTGTGCATCTGCTGCATAGCATTGCTTTTTTGGGATCATCTTTTTGGATCTCCTTTTTTTTTTTCTTTTTTCTTTGGCGGAGAGTCGGAGACGTTTCCTGGTGGTTGCTCAGGCCGGGGCGGGCGACCAAAGTGGCCTGGGCGACCCGGTTGTAGCCCAGCTTGTGTGATCTGATTCCTAACTTATGTTGACTGACTAATAACGGCTTTTATTGGTGCTGTGGGCATGTTAGGTGAGCCAGATTTAACAGCAGCATCCTTCATCCTGACCTATAAGCAGCCGCACTCGGCCACAGATCGCTGATTCCATTGGGTCTCTTTGATTGGTGACGCCTGGTAAGTTATCCTTGGGATTTTTTTGAAGACAAGGGGTTGCCCTGTCAAATTTTACATCTTCCTTGTTGTGTTGGCCTGAAAGTTTACAGTGTACTTCACATAATGCAAAACCCATTTCGTCATCTCCTTCGTACGTCGAAGACCCCTGAAGAGTTCCGGTGCTGGTGACCCAACGAAACATGTAGGGTCGACCTCCAGTTAGCTTGCACGGAACTTGACAACACGGGTGAGAGATGCCCACTTTCAGTTCGAGCAGATAGGCTGTTCTTCATGAAATTTGTATTGCCTATCCTTTCCCATTCAGGAGTTTTGGAGATTCGACGCCTCAACTTGTTTTTTTGTCTATTGTGCATGCTGTCCGTGTGAGTTGTCATTCGGCATGTGACTATGGTCGTTTGCTGAGGTATCTACTGCTTGGACTTTCTCATTTGATTTATGGATGGCTAACGTGTGATGCACTATTTCTGTCGTATGTAAGTGAATTGTTCACAACCACCAACGCGTGTGTTAGATTGCTGGTGGTGACAGTGATCAAGGTTTCAGTTCCTTTTTCTTCTTTGCTTTTCTCTCCTCTGAATTTTTTTTAACCTTATTTTGGCAAGTATAGACGGGTGGGGTCCTACGTTAGTGGATGAGATCTTCTTCTTACTTTTTTGGAGTGAGTAGTCCATAACCCTAATCCATCTGTCCGATTTCAGAAACTTATGGCGCCGCACACGCACATCAAGAATGCTTGCACTTATGGTTTTGGTCCCGAATATGATGTCGGGAACTGAAAAGGCGAAGGTGGATCAACCGGCAAAAGGAGGGACAGAGGGGGAGCGAAGTCCGTGAAACTGAAAACAATCGGCAAGAGGAGGGACGGAGGGGGAGCGAAGTCACCGAAACTGAGAAGGCAAAGGTGGAGCAACCGGCAAAAGAAGGGACAGAGGGGGAGCGAAGGCGAGCGGAAAACATCATTTTTTCCTGCTGTGGCAAGATCCCTGAAACCACTGGTGGGGTTTGCGAAGTGCCAGACTGATTACCCATTTGATTTTTGCAAGGGCATGCGTCTGGGACATATTCATTGCTTGAAAAGGCCAAACAAAAATGTTAAACTCGAATTCAAGGAAGTGAGAGCTTCACTCTACCGCTACTTTCAAGGGGTAACTACGCGAGAGTCACAAGAACAGTTTGAAATGACAGTTTCGGCCAAAACGAGTTTCAAATTGCAGTTCAGGCACTTTACCAGTGTACCTGACAGGAAGCTGGCTTGTATACATTACCCGAAGTGCAATTTGAAACTCGTTTTGGCCCGAACTGTATTTTCAAACTGTTTTTGTGACTCCCGCGTAGTCACTGTGATAGGTTCTAAGAATGATTGTTACAAAAGGCGGTCTCCTTGATCCGCTAGGATACCTTTTAAACAGTGGTGCCTTTAATCCAGAAACTCTTGGAATACTCTTGGAAACTCTTGGAATACTCTGCCTGAAAAAAGTGTTTTGAAGTCTCATGAAGACTACATTTTTGCCCTTAAACCACCAGTTCACACTAACCTAAGTAGTGCTCTTACGGGCTAAGAGCATTCCTATTCTTCGGCTCTGGGCCGGTAGCGAAAGTCGCTGGCGATGTTGAAAAAGATGGGGGTCTCGAGTGTGGTAGAAGTTTGAAATATGAAAGGCTGCAGCCCTGCGGGCAACCTAAAAGCCATTTGACCAGGCCGCGAGGGACAGTAGTCTTTTGGTACTATTGAGAAAAGATGGGGAGGTATAGAGTGTGGTAGTATGGTAAGACCTGGGGTCATGGCAGGGTAATTGCTAGGAAAGGGCATAGAGGGTTTTCTTGCCCTTTGCTTTGTTTTGGTATTCTTTGTTTGTTCCGACTTGTTTGTTTTGTTCTTTTGGAAAATGTTTCTCGGATCGCGCATGGGTCTACACAAGGTTGACCAGTAGTCAGACAAGTGGCTACCGAAGAAGTGGGGGTTAGGATTTTACTTCTTTAGAAGGCCGGCCGTTAGTACCCCGTTACTTCTAGAGGAATTGTCTTTGGCTTGGTCTGAGTCAGCTTTCTCCTCTTTTCTTTTCTGATGAATCTGCCCCCTTTTTTTTCTGGCCCTTCTCTTTCTGTGAACGGGTTGATTCTACGTCTCTTGGAACTTTCTTCTGACTTTCTCCTTTGTCTACTCCTGTCTGCATTTCGGTTCGCTGGATAGTATTTAACGAGTAACTCCCATTTGCTCAATCTCGCTTCCTAGCGACCTAGAGACGCCTGACTATTCCGGTTGGCGGCTGCGCCGGCTGGATCAAACGCAGCATAGGGCTGCTGCGCCTGGTTTTCACGATCGTTTTTTTACGTATTTGGCGGTTTTCACTATTATATTTCGGCCATACAATCGCATTTCGGGAAATTTGGGATGAGCCTCTACTCTCTTCTACCCTATCCGCTGTGTTCCTCTGCTTTGTCCGTCGTCTCTATGTATCCCCCACGGCCGCGGCTGCGGGGTCGGGGTCAGAGGGCGGCCATGTTCATGGCCGCATCCGCGGCTGGGGTCGACCGGCGACCGCACCGCAGCCACATTTTTCACAGATTTTTCCCGTACAAAATAATAGGGGCAAAAAAAGTAAAAACTTAAATGGGGTGGTAGGGGTTTTTTCAAACCCTACAACACATATTTGTTTTTAAGGAAACAAAAAAGTTTTTGGAATTACAAAAAATAAAAAACAGAAAAGACGGAGAGAAGAAAAAAAAAAAAAAAAAGTTTTTTTTTTGGGATTTTTGGTATGCAGTTCATTGTCTTCTTCTATTTTGTCTTTTTTTTTTGTGTGTGTAATAAGGAAACAAAACAAGGAATGAAAAACTAAAATAAAATAGTACTGTTATTTGGCAAGGACAATTAGTATCTGTGTGTGTGTGTGTGTGTGTGTGT
>BFEA01000069.1:1284452-1303930 GCA_003427395.1 Chara braunii | reverse complement strand
GATAGGATGAGCAACGCACCGGCCAACAGGTAAGTCTCGAACCCCGCGGCTTCCCTCACGCAACTTCCATAGATAGGATGAGCAAAATCAATTGAATCTTCTGCTAGAACAGCGAAATATACATTCCGGCATGTGTGTGTGTGTGTGTGTGTGAGCGGTGGGGGGGGGGGGCTCCCCCACCAATCAGTCAATCAATCAATCAACGAAAAAAAGAAAAAACGAGAAAACTAACGAATAGTGTTTTCTCTCTTTTTTTTATCTTTTTTTTCATCTTGCACCACGAAATCCCCCCCCTGAATTTTTATTTTTTTTTAATTTTTTTTTTGAGGGGGTAGGGCGGGGTTTGCGCAAGCCCAATCAACTTTCAGAAACCCCGTCCCCCCCCGCTCTCGCCGCCACGCGGCCGGAAAGTCGCACGGTTTGGCCGCAGCCTCGGCCTTGGCCGCGGGGGAGATTCATAGTCTTCTCGTCTCCTTCTTCTCATGTCTTCTCTTTTCTCTCTTCTCTCTTCTTTCATTTGTGTCAAAACGGGTTGATATTTTGCTAAATGTCTGGAAAAAGCTTTGGCATTAACCACGTTGAAAAGGGGCAGCTTCAGGTTTGCGAGTCAACTTAGGCTCGTATGAACTGGTTGTTTACAGGAAACGATTTTACGAGAATCTGTTCAGTCAGTGACTCAGTCGTGCAAGCCTTTCAGATCTGCTTCCTTTGATCCTCATAGCTGTGTAAGTAACCGGAAGCTGGAAGGAGGGGTCTTGATAACCAACTGTTGGGAAACGAGTGCAAACTATAGTCGAAAGAGATGTGCTTTTTGTTTGGGTGTCCGCTGCACACCTAGGGAGAAAGAGCATGGTCATGCAGCTCATCTCATCTGTTGGAGGGATTGCAGGGCACGTTCAACACACTTCTCCTGTACAAAAAGGAGGTCATCATTTTCCTATAACTGCCATTTCGTCAAAATGGACTTTTTTTTTTTTTTTAACAAAATTGAAACCGACTTTTTTGGCCGAAAACTCGTCCAAATTTGCTGCTCCTGAGGGTTGGACGTTCTTCAAACTCTAGACCCCTTGAATGTACGTGGACTTAGTCTGAGACCAGATACATCCAGGGGGGACTGCCTGGATGTATCTCTTCTCAAGCTAAGTCCACAAACATCCAAGGGGTCCAGAACGCTGTACCCTCAGAAGCCGCAAATTTGGACGAGTTTTTGACCAAAATACTCGGTTCCAATCTGGTTCAAAAAAAAGGAAAAAAATGTCCATTTTGACGAAATGGCAGTTCTATGGGCAAATTGCAGAAATACTGGTTTGCAAACGTATTGTAGCAACTTTACCTGTCAGCTCAGGTATGCTGGCAAATATACGGGTAAGTGGCAGAAATACCGTTTTTGGAAGGATTCTGAGCAGATTTACGGGCCGGGACCTGCTTTCATAACAGCGGTCCCGCGACTCCGTCGACCTAGTGTGAGGCAAGGGCTCCAAGGCCCAGGGGTCCTCTGTTGCAAAGCCAGGTACCGCGTGGTAAGGGCGGACAAGGCCGTTTTAGGCCTATTTGGCGTCTGTTGGGCCGATACTCACTTCTAGGACCTTCAGTCTATTTCCCACCAAGGTTCCAGTTCCGGTCTTTTCTTCAGTGGGACTGTGGTACTTTTTTTTCTCTCTTTTTTCTGTCGGAATAGGACTTAGGGACTTCTGGACTGGATGCAACGTACGATACGAATAGGCGGTCTACGTAGAGTACTTATAGGATTGTGGTTCTGTTACTTCTCATCTGTAGCCAGGAGTTGACCCCTGACGAAGACCAGCTGGCGACTGGTCGAAACGCGGCGTCGGGTCGCGCAGCCATGCATCGTTGTATTTCTTCTTCCTTTTTTCCGTAACGATGCGTCCTGCGCTCGGATTTTTATCACTTCGTCGTATTCTCTTTTCTCCCCTACTTCTTCTTCTTCCTTTCCGTTGCATGACTGATATGCTTTGCATGATGTCATTTTGAACACTTTTGTGCTTCGATACACGCAACAACCGTCGTGGT
Organism: Chara braunii; assembly: GCA_003427395.1. Lineage (NCBI taxonomy): Eukaryota > Viridiplantae > Streptophyta > Charophyceae > Charales > Characeae > Chara > Chara braunii. The sequence continues at coordinate 1,301,899 of BFEA01000069.1, read as the reverse complement.
ATACACTACGTTTGTGTGATTGCGTTGACTGGTTCGTGATATGCTTTCTTCGGCATAGCTGCATCCAGTTATTTTCCTTCCCTTTTCGCTCCCCTGCCATAACTTTCCCTTTCACGTTCGTCTATTTTTTCTTCTTCTTCGCCGTCATGAACTACGGAGGGAACAGGGTCTGCCACCATTGTAGGCAGCCCGGTCATTTCATTAGGGATTGCCAGCCTCGGCAAATCCCGAATGCCGCTGCTCTGTTAAGCGGCAATGGAGGTGATCAAGGGAGGGTGCCTGCACCTCAAGAGAACGAAGGACTGCTTCCGGCTCCTAATGCTATTGTGCCTTATAGGGCTCCTGCAGCGAATGGTGGCCAGGGCGACGGGGGCCGTCAAAACAATCAAGGTGCGGGCCAAGGATACGGTGGCCAACAAGGCAATGGATATGGCAACGGGCAAGGTTATGGTAATAACTACTACAGAGCGGGGTATCAGCAGAGACCGAGAAACAACTGGGGAGACAGTCGTGATAAGGAGAGAGACGATTGATTAGATAGAGTATGGGGATGGTATGCTGAAGAAATGGAGACGAAGGAGAAAGAGAAGCGCGCCAAGGAGGAGAAGTTAAAGGAGGAGGAGGAGAAAAAGAAGATCCAAGCCGCAGAAGAGGAGCGAGCTAAAGCGAAGCGTGAACGAGAAGAGTTTGAGCAGGCACTCGGGAAAATGGTACGAGAGAACATGAAGGAGGTGTGTGAGGAGGTCATCGGACAAAAGGCCAGCACCAGCAAGGTTACCACCATTGGGTGCGATCAAACGGCTCGACAGGAGGCGGCAAGACTGGAGGAGGCACGACGCAAACAGCAAGAAGAGCGTTGGCGACGAGAAGACTCTGCAGCCCGCGAACAGCTCAAGAAGCAAAGGAACGACGAACTGGAGAAACTCAGGCGGGAGAACGAGGATCTGCTACGAACAGCTTCGGGGAAGGCAAGCAGAGAGCTGGATTCTATCAAGGCTGATAACCAGGCTCTCGTTCACGATCTTCTGGCTCTGAAAGACGAAGTGGATACCCTCAAACAGAACAATAAGCGAAGTTCCGAGGCAGTCACGGAGAAAAGCCCTCCGATCGAACCAGCGAAGGGTAAATCGCGGCAGGAAGGAGGTACGCAGACACCGCTCGAGTGTGCCAAGCTGATAGAGGCCTATTGGAAGATTCGCGATGACAAGGATATGGCCGAACGGGAGGTCTCGGCACTCAAGGAAAGGATCAACAGAATCAAGATAACTTCGCCATTGAGCACGAAGCGGAAGACTTTGCTTCAACGCAGAAGCGGCAAGATGGGCAGTAGCCCACAATCGAAGAACGGGGATCAGGTGAAGATTACCTTTGTGTGTAAGGTTGGCGAAGAGCGGGATTAGTTCTTCAAAAGGGTAAGTAACGATCTGAGTAAACTTCGCAAGGCGCAAGTGGAGAAGCTCTGTGCAGAAGAAGAGATTGACTACGCCGGGGTGAAGAAGACGGCCAATGATCTGGCCGAGATCTACACGGTAAGGGCGTTTGACTGCCCTACGAATCGGAGACTCATGGGTTAAAGAGACCACGAAGAAGACGCGGACGACGATCCCGATTAAGAAGCTTCCACGGATGTAGTAGCAGTTTCCACGGATGCACCTGCCAGTTCTGAATCTTCGTGAGTTCGGTTCCGAGCGTCGGTCGCGTTTGGTCGATTCTCTCTGATGTCCGTAAGTTAAGAAGTTCCACAGATGGTCTCTGTCGTCCGAATCTGAACGAGCTGTTTCGTTGTCTGGTAATCCTTCTCATTCTTTCCTCTGCGATTCCTTGGTGTGCTAAGTTTGCTCCGTTTCTCTCCGTGCTATCTTCCACCGGTTACGATTTCCGCAGTTGTCCGGGTCCTGTCGTGTACATTTTGGTTTCGCCTTGGCACAAACATACATATATAGGATGTAGTTTGTGATCTGTAGATGTGCGCTGGAAGGAGCATGTGCAACGTGCAGTTTACCAAGGTAAGGACACGAACGTACGTAGTCATCGATTGTACCGATGGTTAAGAAGGTGTGGTGTCGAGAATTATGTAGCGATACCTATTGCTAATCCAGTTGCACATGACCTTTTGGATGTTGAGCGTTTTTTCATTCGTTCGTTTTCACCGTTTCTCAATTGTTCGAGACGGACTAGATGTAATACAAATAGGAAATGTCGACTAGGCAAGAAGGAACGTAATAAGAAACAGAGAGGTGCGTGTTCGAGAGTTGTTGGTTGTCAGGATACATCGACACTGCTGAGTTTTGAGTCTAGCCTTGGTGATACTTCCTTTTCGTTGCTAAGAATACTTGATGGTGCTTTTGACAGTAGGACTTTTTCGTTTAAAGTAATTTGCAATGGAGGTGCAGTTCTTTGCGATCAATGGAAGTTGATAAAACGTAAATATGGATCCACGGTTGTTGTTTCTGAATCTGCTACATGTCTTTTGAAGTCTGCGCGTGGGTTGATAGTTTCCGGTAGCCAGTTCGAGATCCGAGGTTTGACACATTTTTGTTCCAAGTTCCTTGAAAGGAAAAAGACGTTGGTGTCGTTATTATCTTGCCCCGCTACACGTAAGGAACTGTACAAACGAGAGTTTGTTGATTTGTTGCAGGACTATTCTGTTGTGCGCTCATTTTTTAAGAAAAGGAGTAGGAATACTTTGCGGCACATTCTGGCACGAGAACTTCGTTCTAAGTACGATTTTAACGTCAGAGTCAAACCGATTATTAAGATTCCGTATGATGCTGGGTTATCAAAATGTAGACTAAGGAGACTTTGTATAAAGACCGTTCGCAATTCGAAGGTCAGGAAACCGTTACGGGATATTATCTGTAGACGACTTAAGATAGAGTGCCCAAGGAACAAGTGTGTGGCTGATATTTTTCATAATTTTAGGCAAGTAGCTAGGAGTACTACCCTGGAATGCGCGTGTGAGTTTTTTACTCGAGAACAATTGTGGCAGTCCAAATTTGGGGTGTTGTCTGACTCAGATTTTGCCACATCACTACCTGCTACTGGTTCCCCTACATCTCTTTCTTTTTCCTTTTTATCTTCTTCCTCCTTTTCGTCTCCTTCTTCTTTATCCACTCCGTCTTCTGCTTCTTCTTCTTCTTCTTCTTCTTCTTCTTCTTCTTCTTCTTCTTCTTCTTCTTCTTCGTTCTCTTCTTTTTCTTTTTCTTCCCCCCTCCCCTTAGCCGTCAACAATGATGGCCATATAGCATGTAGATTGTTTTCTATTTCGGTCCCACTTATTATTAAGAACTCTAGGAATATTCCGTTTCCAAATCTGCGTACTAATATTCCGGTCCTTTCCCAATCCATTAGGCAAACCTTATGTAACATACAAAATGATACTACGTCCTTTTCTCTTTCCAATAGCGATTTAGAAGAATGTTTTTCTAACAGGAAGGATCATGATCGTTTTCATGATGTCGATCAGAGCATGGCTAAAAGGTGGAAGGATAGATTCGAAGGGTTAGTAGTTTGTGCTATAGACCATAATCCCGGTGATTCTTTCGTCTGCTGTCCTTTGGTGTATTTGGAAGGGTTAAACAATTTGTTTTTCTGAAACGATGGCTTCGAGAAGGTTCGTGATAGAGAGCAACAGATTGTCAACAAGATCAAAAAGAGCTACTTTAGCAGTAAGATAAATAAGCATGTCCGTTGGGACTACAAATGTCAACTAGGGAAAGCATACGCTATGCCCAAGCATAAAGACGTCCAACGATTGAGGCCGATATGTCCCTCTTGTTCTGATCCACTTGCTAGCCTCAGTCGACTTACATCTAAAGCTATCAACTGCTTGCTATGGTCTCTTCCGCATGAGAGTAATTTCAACCTGAAGTCGCCTAGTGATCTTCTTCCTCGATTGACGAAACTCAATTCTTCTATGGAACCATTCGAAGAAATTCTTGCTGCCAGTTTTGACGTAAAAGAAATGTTCTCGAACCTTCCACACAATTTCATCATTGGTGCTGTCGAATGGTTGATTTCGCTGTTTGAGATGAAATGTTATGATAGGGTATTGGTGAAGGCCAGAGGCAAAGGTGCGAGGTTAACTACGGGTAAGCAAACTCCTGAAGGCTGGAAATCTGTGAGTTTTTCCAAGTTGCTGAACTTCGTTGTGTTCGACTTATCTAACACCTTCACTATGTGTATGGGCCAAGTCCTGAAGCAGACGGTGGGTATACCGATGGGCAAGCCAGCCAGCCCTGCACGGGCATGTCTGCGTTGTGTACACAATGAGTTCTGTTTTCTGGGTTCATTAGGTGTACAGAGGAAGTTAATTACAGGTGTTCGATTGATAGATGACGTGTCAGTCTTTGCTAAGTAGGACAAGCGATCGATGATAGCTAAATGGGAGGCAATAGAAGCGATCGAACGGTTTAGTAACTGCTATGATAAAAGGCTTACACTAGAGAAGACCAGTGAGGGCGATGTGTGGGACTACCTGGGTTGCGTTATCAAGGTCTTTCATGACATTCCCAAGGTTTTGTGTGCCGTTACTGATAAGAATCAGTGCTGCGTTTTGGACGAAGGTATACTATTCCAGTGTCTCCAGGACTACTCATCGTATTCGTCGCGACAACAAAAAATGGCTGTCATCACATCCTTCCTTCACAGAGCCAGATATATGACTAGTATGGCTGGTGCAGAGTTTTGTTTTCAGTTAACCCTGAAGATCGAGCTTAGACTTAGGAACTTCCCTGATGACTACTTCGATTCTTCTCTTATTCATTTTTCTCAGAGGTACAATATGTTGTGGGACAAATGGGTGCGATGTCTGACTAAGTGGTAAGGGCGGACAAGGCCGTTTTAGGCCTATTTGGCGTTTGTTGGGCCGATACTCACTTCTAGGACCTTCAGTCTATTTCCCACCAAGGTTCCAGTTCCGGTCTTTTCTTCAGTGGGACTGTGGTACTTCTTTTTCTCTCTTTTTTCTGTCGAAATAGGACTTAGGGACTTCTGGACTGGATGCAACGTACGATACGAATAGGCGGTCTACGTAGAGTACTTATAGGATTGTAGTTCTGTTACTTCTCATCTGTAGCCAGGAGCTGACCCCTGACGAAGACCAGCTGGCGACTGGTCGAAACGCGGCGTCGGGCCGCGCCGCCATGCATCGTTGTATTTCTTCTTCCTTTTTTCCGTAACGATGCGTCCTGCGCTCGGATTTTTATCACTTCGTCATATTCTCTTTTCTCCCCTACTTCTTCTCCTTCCTTTCCATTGCATGACTGATATGCTTTGCATGATGTCATTTTGAACACTTTTGTGCAGGTACCGCCCGGTATATTTGCAACTGAAACGTCATGGACCAGTATTTCTGTTTCGATACACCTCAAAAGAGGCTTGGCTGCTCGCGAACGTGTTTGTTTGTCACCATACCTGTGCAAACCGGTAAAGTTGCGACAATACGTTTGCAAACTTGTACTCTGCAATTTGCCCTAATTGCAGAAATACTGGTTTGCAAATGTATCGTAGCAACTTTACTTCATATTGTTTCGGCTTGATAATGTTGGACCAATTGACATTTGGTTAAATCTGGAGTTTCGTTTTTCTATGTGACCAAATAACACTTCAGAGATTTGAGTGGAACTGCCGATCTTTTGTGATTTTCATGTGGCTACACTTAAGTGACTTGACAGTGACCGCCATGAAGTTTTATCACAAGGATTCTACAAAGCAAGGCAGCATGGGAATTACGGCCGGATAAATTCTCTGGAAGATAGGCCTATCCCGAATTCTGGATAACATGGGAAAATGCCGAAAAAAAGCAAAAAAAAAAAGAAAAAAGATCCAGGAGGCCAATTGCGCTTTGGAAGGCCTCCCCCACGTGTGGAACTGGGGGATTTTCCCCCACATCATCTTTATTTTGTGTGTGTGTGTGTGGAAATGGGTGGACATCCCCCAAAGCATCTTTCCATTATGCACGTATGTGTGTCTGTGTGTTTTTGGAAACGGGGGCATTTCCCCCAAATCATCTTTCAACATCAATTTCATCAAAACGTTCATATTTTATTTTTTGAACGAAATTGAAAATCCAAACTCAGGGCAAAATATGATGAAATTTTGGGTCGGGCATTCTGAAAATGCCCTACCCTCTCTTTGTATCTGGACTGGCTAAGTCCACATACATCCAGGGGTACGTGAATGTATCTGTACTTTGGCCAGGGGTACGTGAATGTATCTACCCAAAATTTCATCAATTTTTGCCCTCCGTTTGGACTTTCAATTTCATTCAAAAAATAAAATATGAACGTTTTGAAGAAATCGCTGTTTTTCAATTGTTTCTGCTGTGATGTTCATCAGCAGGTGTGTGCCAGGAAATGGCGCCTCCCTTCACACGACTCACATCCGTACACCTTCTTTCCGCCCACCTCCTCTCCAACCACTCCCCCTGCCTCCTCTCGGACCGTTCTTAGTGCCCTGGCCCACAGTTGAAGCTTTGTTTTTTGGGATAATTGGTAGAAAGCGCCCACACCAAAACCTGTTCGACTTTGGCTGCCCAAAGCTTGGCTATTTGGTACTACAGGCCCAATGTCTTCCATGTGGAGTACTACAGGCCCACACTAGGGTAGTCATAGAACCACTGGGCGTCTCTGTTTTGTGATCTTCTGTATGTTCTCCTAATCTGGTGTGGTGTGGTTTTCTCTCTCCAAGTCTGCTTGTCATCGCACATGTGTATGGGAACGTGTGCATGCCATGCTGGATTCGATTTTAATCAGGCAAGGCACATAACACTGTGAACCAGGGAGAGGAACCAATGCATGCAGTGCCGGACCCGTACCGGTCACTTGAACGTGGCCGCCGTTCATTTGGTGTTTTTTTTGTGAACGGGCCCACCACGAAAGAGTGGTGTTTTTTTTTTGTTTTTTTTTTTTTTTTTTGGGCCTCACTTGGTGTTTTTTTTGTGAACGGGCCCACCACGAAAGAGTGGTGTGTTTTTTTTTTTGTTTTTTTTTTTTTTTTGGGCCTCACTCAGCTACGGTTGCCTTAAGCCCCATAGACTCTCACACTCAGACCTAGGGATAGAACCCATTAAGGCTCACACATGTAAAGAAACACACAACCACGATACAGGTCATGGGATCAAGTCCCGAAATACTTTATATTCCAGCGTAATTGTATTGCTAAATAACCAAAAACCAACATTGTAATTAAATTAATAGAATAAAATAGTCAATTTGGTAACTAGGAGAATAAGTATAAATAGCTGATTGGGCAATTGGGAGAAACGAGCCCTCACGGGCCCCTATCAGACATCACATGTTCTGGGCAGAGGCCCCCTGCAAGCCGAGTGCCCGCCCTAAGTGAAGGCGGGCCTGAATATTCATCAGAGGCCAAAATTCAACACTTTCAGAGGTGGGTATTCAGGCTCTTGCAGCACGCCAGTTGGTTGAGTGGACGCATGAGCCTCACTAAGCTTGGCAGTTGCGCCTGGGCACATACACACAAAGCAGGGCCGATACATCATGAAGCGGCCACCGGCCTATGCAAAAGCAGTACTGTCAATGCACCCGGCCACCGGCCTATGCAAAAGCAGTACTGTCGACGCACCTACCTCGGGGTCCTGCACAAATGCAGCAAACGGCCCAAGTCCGCAGACTCAGGCCGTGCCCAACTGTAAAGGGCCCAGGCCCTCAACTGTAGTCTCGGGCCTGGGCGCAGGAATGAGGCCCAACCGGAAGCTACTGGAAGCTTCCAGCCAGGCCACACGCAACATCCAAGAGGCTGCCACTTCCATATAGGAAGTAAGGCAGCACAGGCCAGATATTCTGGACCGCATAGGCAATGCGGTCACGCTGCTGTGCTGCTGCATTGGATGCTGTGCTGCAGCCAGAGCGCTGGCAGGGCGCATTGAGGTGAAGTGGGGCGCTGCAGGGCAGCGGTGCGCTGGCAACCATAGCCGGGCTGCTGGGTGCTAGGGGGTAAGAGGGGGTGGTCTGGTGGTCTTCAAGGAAGGACTCTGAGGCGAGTGTGTGGGCTCTCAAGGTGGGAGATGATGGTGACGAGATACGTACCTGGTGCATGAAGAGGGGTCGGCTATGGTGTTGACATCATGTACATTGGTCTTCGAGAGTAGAAGTGAGCCTGTTGCATGAACACAGCTGTAGGTAGGATAGTCGAGTAGAGTAGGCTGGGCGCTGGGCGCCAGACAGAGAGGAGAGACTTTGGATTCTGTGTTGGTGTGGTCTGAGGGCTTGAACATTGGCTCATTACTTCATTGTATTGCTCTATTTGGATGGATTCTCTGTGCAATTGTGCTCTCTGCTTGTACACGACTACTTGGACATCTGTGTGATTTCACAACTTGTTTTTTCTCAACTTTTCTGTATATCGTTCACACTCATATTCCTTGCACAATTCATACTTGAGTAATGAGAAATCTGAGCTTATCTGATCTGCTGCAACTTTTTTGATTTGACACTTAAGCTCAAAACCAGCCAAAACAGATCCAAGTCGTGTACAGCGGTACTTCAGCCCGCATAACAACAGCATAACACAGCACAGGGAATGCAGGCAGATATGGAAACACCCCATCCTTGTTTCTGGCGGTATGCGTGCCTTGCTACCATCCGCTTGTTCAGATTGCGAAACAGAGGGGAAAAGTCCAGCTTTGATGCATCAAACACTTCAGTGACTTCATACGTCCTTACTCTCCAATTGCCAAAACATAAAAATTCCCCCCACCGCCGCCCCACCCACCCACCCACCCCCCGGCCCCCCCCCAAAAAACAACAACAACAACAACAACAACAACAACAACAACATAATACAATCCCTAAACCCTAAACCAAAAACCTGGTGCTGGCCCACCTTCGTCTATACATACATCCAACGACCCACTGGTGAAAGATTCCCCTGAGTTTTGGCCTTCCGAAGACATATGACATATCGCTCCAATGGTCTATTCGTGGGTTGCACCTGCTGGGAACTTGGATCAGCATCCCTCCACATAAAGACGGGGAGCCATGCTCAAACATATATATGGATTGGCATGGTTGCATTGATTGCCAACTTCTATTGTCAAGCTGGAGTAACAGCCTGGCTCTATTGAATTGACCCTCTTGAGCGATGTTCACATTCTCATTTGCTTATTTATTTATTTATTTATTTATTTATTTATTGAGAGACGGCCCAAGTGCCTGAAGCTCATTTAATCATATTATTATGGAAGTTTATAATACATGAGAATCACTGAGGCCATTACCGAGCTTTGCCAGAAAAAAAACTCAGTCTGCTGGAAATGAGCTCCAGAGTCCTATTCTCCGCCTTTTGGCTAAGTAAGATCAAGTGCACTGTATCTGTTCTGTCAGTTTAATATTATCTGATCCGTGGTCCATCGAAAATAATAATAAATTAATAATTAAAAAAAATACGGATGAAAATCCTTGTGGAACGCCTGACCCAACCTTCTTTTAAGGAAACAACGAGTACTTCCAGAGTTCACCACAACCTTTCCAGCCTGATTCCAGTAGGACTTACATCGATGGTGCCACCATCTCCATGGCCGCCAGCCCGTGCATCCTGTTCTCTTGGGCACCTTCCTCAGGGAGCCTAGACGACACATTTTTTTCTCTCACGGGCATGGCTGCATTGATTGCCTGCTTTTTTCCAAGGGTGGATCAGCACCCTGCCTCAGTAAAGAGTCTACGCTATGTACAGGACAGAAACAGTCATTTCAAAAATCCCTACTGTGCTAATACCAAGTTAACGCTTTCTTAGGCACCACCAAGTCCACCTCCCTGCCATGGCGCTAGCCTTGGATGACGCTCCAAAGTGTCAAAAAAAAAGAGCAGAGAACATACTCCCTAGATCGGAAGCCAAAAATGAAGTCTAAGGGTCGACTCTTCATGGGGCAACCCATCTTAAAGTTTCCTCTTGGACGGAACCCAGAGTGGTACCAGCCTGTAATATACCTCTGCTTAGATAAAACCGGGTGGAGACCCACAGTGGCTCCATCCTCAGTTGTAGTAGCTTCATAGCAGTTTATACGTAGTAGTATTACTACCGTCTTCACCGGAATAGAACAATTGGTCATTATAGCTGTATTTGGTGCAACTTTCAGTCCCGATACGGCAATTACTACCGGGCGTTCTATTCGGGCGAAGACGGGTAGTCAAATTGTCCAAAAGGTTAGCCCTTGAGCTAGAGGATGTTCTCAGGAAGTACACTCTGAGTACTTGAAGTGCTGTTTTGAGCTGTACTTGCGCTGCACTGAAAGTTCTAATTCGAGCATAATTACGTAATACGTTGAATTTGATGTTCCCGAGCAATTGAGTGAATCTATGATGTAAATGTTATTTTGAGTCGTGCAATCGTGTGATACTTGAGTGACTTGCCTTTTCATGAATCTGTCGAGTACCGGCTGCTTGCCAGTACTTGGTAAGACGTTTGAGGAAGATTGGAAAGTGAGGAGATGTGTGTGATCACTGTGATGCTATGGAGGAAGAAGAATGTCTGGGAGCTAGGTGTTGCATTGTGAGGAGAGGGAGGAGGTAAGTACGTTGATGTCACTTTTGAGTATCGAATGGGCCAAAAAAAAAAACACTCGTTGGCAAAGAATACACCGCGCCGAGTTCGGAAAGGTGACGGAAGTACGGACGGCCGTGGTGTCAGACCGGGGGGTGTCATATTTATTTACAGGGGTCGGCCGTGGTGTCAGAGGGGAAAACAAAAACAAAAAAGAAAATGCCCAACCGTCCCCAGCGGATACTTCTGGACCGAAATCGCTCATTTCGAGCGAGCGCGTGGTTTCTTTGCCGGCACGAGTTATTTTTGCCTTTAGGGTTTCAGAACATGCCGCTTCCGCCGTTATTTCTATTATTTATTTCAAATTATTTGTATCCTTTAGTCTAGGCGGTCTACGGAAATGTGAATGTGAATCGGGCGTGAAGTTCTGTGACTGGATTCTCCAATTAAACGCACAGGCGTGTGCGATTGGGCTACACAACGTGACTCTGACTTCATAACGAGTCTCGGTTAGCCGACCATCTCACCCAAAATTCCTCCTCCTTCTTCTTCTTCTTCTTCTTCTTCTTCTTCTTGGCTTTTACGGATTTTATACACTTCCAAGAGGACTCCACCGTACGAACCGAGAAGCTTACCATAAACACCAACTACACGCTCTGTCTTTGGGCCAGCCGTCAGTGGTGCTGCGAGATGCCGAAGAACCGGCAAAGAGAAATCCACTTTCCCACTGCACCATTTTTGGGCATCAATCCAGAGTCCAGACGTCAGCCAAAAACCGACTTGGCGCATCCTCATATTAGCCCGACCTCTTCCTTCCGTAATACAGATCCCAATCCTGGCGCCAGGGTATGCGCAACTCAAAAACCTTCTGAGGCTTCTGGAAAGAATTTTGAAATGCATCCGAAAAATAACCATAGCATCTGCCAGCCATAGCGGTGTCTAGTGTACAGTTGTAACACCCTTGAGAGCACAGCGGTGTCTAGTCCGCGAGCCATAGCGGTGTCTAGTGGACAGTTGGAACACCTTTGAAATGCATCCGAAAAATAACCATTGAGTCTGCCAGCCATAGCGGTGTCTAGTATACAGTTGGCGAGGTTTCATCCAAGTTCACCGTGGCTGTGGGTGGTGATTTGACAGAACACCCTTGACAGCACAAGTACTGGAATGCACGTGCGGCCAAAGGAGTATGTCGGACTCACAGAAGAGCAGCAACTGAGTGTGAACAGAATAAATCTGGCAGAATCAATGAGTCTCTCTAAACGAACCAAGCCTTACCAAGGCACAAAGAACGCATCCCGAATGAACCAGGGGAGAAACAGACGGGCGTACCGGGACTGGGCCGGACTGCAACCGGGGGAACCAGCCGGGGTACCGCTGCTACAAGTACATGGTACCGTAATTCAGTGTACGACCTCCGCCTCCGGCAAATTTGAGCAAAAGATAGCAGCGATATCTAATTACGTTTTTTATTCGCTCAATTTGTCTCAAATTCAGATCTTGACCGTCGGTAATTAGACATTGCCGCTGTCGTGGTAGGTAGTAGGCAATGTCCAGGTCTTTTGTTTTTCTGCCTCCAGGAATGGGCGCCCCCTATTGTGATGACTCCAGTCTATTTCTTGGGATCCCCAACTGCTGGAAAACAGGTCTAGCAACAATCTCTGATTGTAAAACCGGTCTAGCAACAGTCTCTGATTACCAGCAAGAAGAAGTCTCCGCTTGAAGGGGACAGAGAGAGTTACCAAGGGACAGAAAAAGACAAAAAGGGCCACAGTGGGCAGTTAAAACCCTCCGGGTATCAGTTGTGGGGCAGTGGTTAGTGCCCAACCGAGGGGTATCATAGGTTAGAAGAGCGCAGTTCGACGCGTCGAACGTCCCTCTACCCCCCTACCTCCCCTACGCCCCGTTGTAAACCCGTCAAGCGAAGAAAAGCGGCCTTCCCGCCGTTTTTCGAAAAACGCAAGGGCGGCGGGCTGCGGATGCCGCACGCCCTGGGTCTGGCGCGCAAGAACGAAAAAAAGAGAAAAAACTCTGATACCTCCCCCTCAAGCCCCCCCCCCCGCCCAAGAGACTCCCGACCCCCCCCCCATCTTTTTCTCACTTTTCTCTTCTCTCTCTCTCTCTCGCGCGCGCGCGCGCGCGAGCTCCCTCTCTTGCTGAAACCCAACTGCCAGCTGGTAGGTGCACCCCCCAGTGCCCGAAACCGGGTGGAGCTCCCCGCGCTGGCTGCAGCCGCACTCGGCGGAGGCCGCTCTACCCCGTTCAACTGGAGGTAGAGCGGCGCTCTACAGTTAGAGTGGAGACCCCCTGTTCGGCAGAGGCGTCAGCCTCCTGGTAAGTAGCTGAAACTCCAAAGATTTAGCCTCCGGTACGGCAGCCAATAACTGTAAGGGGTTCGGAACTGTTTTAGACTTTGCTCTTTAGGCCACCAGACTTAGTCCGTTTATCAGCTATTTCATTCCAACGCCCCGGATAACCCCGCTGCAAAACTGTGAGTTGGGTCTTGGGGACGGAAATGATGACGTTACCAGCCAAAATAGCCTGCGGCCACCGGCTCCGCAGGAATTGTTGACCTGCAAAAGTCCGCTGGTTCGGGGTGATTTCAATCATTTGATTCAACTGCAGTTCGAACTGCAGGTCTGAGCTTGAATAATCGGACGTTCGTGGGTGTAGAACAAATGGGTGTCACATAGACACTTTTCTTCCACGAAGTAACCATCGTGGAAGTTGTACTACGTTTGTGTGGCCTCGTTACTTGTATTGTTTCGACATGGCTACCAACTTACGGTGTCACAGCGACACCTATGGTGCTTCCTGTTGTTTACTATTGGTCGATTCCAAGCAGCCAAGAAAAAAAAGAGGAAGCAAAACGAACGCAAGAAAGCATAACTAAGCTGGCTTGTTCCATGCCCCATGTCGGCATCAGTCTTCTTTCCCTTCTTGTCCAATGCTGATCACGATCACTCCCCAGATTGCCCCTGCCACAGCGATTGCCCACCACGCTCGGTCGAAGTTGCTGTGGTTGGGTAAATCAGCTTCGAGCAACCTCTGGACCAACCTTGGCAGTTTGTCCAACCACTGGACTGACCTGAGAAGGTCGAACAGAATCACGTGACCATCGGTCACTTCATATGGTGCCCGGAGATTTAAGGAATCCAACTGATTGCAATCCATCCACTGCAGGTGTTGCTTGAAAGCGAGAAATGAGTGTACGTGCTTTTCCCATTGTTTTTGGAGCTCCGGAAGATTAAGCTCGGCGATTCTGAGAGGATTGTAATGCACGAGCTTGTCGAGTCGAGGTATAAGAACGGTCCTGACGTATCGTTTCGGGTCAAGAACGGACACATCGACACCAGATTTCATCACGCCTTCCAGGATACGTGTTGTGTGGATTACCCCCAGAAGAGCATTTACCCTTGGTTGATATTTCCTGAATTGCCATGTGCGAGACAGTCGAGACTCTGGCCCGCTCCTCCTCGTTGGCATCTTGCCGACCAGACGGCTCGTCAGATATTCGAGAGCTGCTTTGGGACGAATCCAAGATGATATGCTGGATGACCCAAGGCCTGGTGAAGCAATATCAGTTTCCACGCGGACGAGCATCCGTGTCAAGCTCTTGTGTAGATTGTCCAAGAAGAGCTCTCTGTCGATTGACGGAAGGACGAAAGCACTTTTTGCCCCCTCTGCTTCCCAGTACAAGTCCGCGAGAAGTCCAGCAGCCGACACGGCACAACGGTCGCATTCCACCGCTTCATTGGCGCACCAAGCTTTCTCCTGGCCGCCGCTAAGAGCGCTTAGCATCTGCGAAAGATGTTGCTCGAAGCTGGGGTTCCCTTCATGATCACGTTCGTGCTCCTCATCGCCCCCCGAGGAACGGAATCCTACCGAACGAGTGGGGCTCACCGCTCCGCACAGCATCAACCTCAGGCATTGAACACCCCCTGGGGAATTGCATATACGTCCTCGGACCCCTGTACGATGCTTTGTGGTTGCAAACAGATCGCGCAACGTCTCTATAACCTCACAGGCAAACCATTGAAGCTCCTGCTGCCCGAGAGCATGCCTCCAGTAGCACAAACACTGCAACAGGATCTCGGCAATGTCCTCGTCCATGTCCGGGATTTTCTGAGACAAGAAAATCTTCGCCAGGTGCAGCATCGAGCAAGCCACAAGCGGTGGAACTTCATCCAGCTTTCGGAGAAGATGAACCACTGCCTTCAGTTTCTCCTCAATGACATCTGACACATCAAGTTGTTTAATAGATGCCATGGGCGAGGGAGAACCGGAGAGAGGTAACCTCTTATCGAAGCGTTGCCAATACCTCTTGCACGACCAGACAGAGGAAAGAGTTGATATACAGGCAGCAACAATATTTTGCCTCACCATGTCTTGCCACAAGTCCAGAGCGTTTGGCGTCGACCGCAAAATTTCCAATGCACAGTCGAGAAGGACAAGGATGTTCTCTGCCTCGTTTAGGACTTTGAGCATCCAAATGTAGGGTCTTCCAATTACACCCCGAGGCAAATCTTCCTGAGTACCGCGAACCTCCCCATACTGTTCAACAATGCACCTGGCCGCGTACGCGAAGGAAGAGATTGAACAAGCGCCTGCTTCTTTCAGACGGAGGCCGCAATCCACAGGAACGTCGGAGATCCAGCCTGGACCTTCTCCGAGGTCAGGCGGCTTGTGGATGGCAGACGTTTCGTCCTCCCCGTCGCAAGCCGGCTTGATCAGTTTGTACATTTTGACTATCAGGCACTCAAAGGTGTCGACGAAAGGGACGATGGTTGGATCTAGCTCTCCCCGAGAGAAGTGAGGGAGATATGGAATAAATTTCGCCAGTGTAGACGCAATGAGCTGGGCCTCTTCTCCCCTCTCTTGAACCAGTTTGAGAGCTCGCAGCATCACCCGCAAACCTTCTTCTCGTTCAAATTCTCTAGCAGTTTCAAGATCTTGCGTGCATCCCCCGGGCTGCATAAGGTCCATCATCCACCACAAGGCGGGAACGCGGGTCGGCATGGACAACTGTCGGAGACGTTCCAGTAGCTTCCCCGCGAACACGGAATCTTTTCGCTGGCAGCCTTTCTCGTTGAGCGCGCCTGCCCCGCACTCGTCCGCCGCGTCCATTAGCTTGGCCAACTCGAGCATTTGCTCCTTCGTACTCGGGAAGGACAAGTCCACATCATTGCAACGGGAGGTTTTTTTCATCATGCCTCGAGCGCCTCGCGGCGGAGCCATACGCGCCTCTTCGTGGATTGCAAATTCGCCAAGCATCCCCGAACGAACAAATAACCGTTTCATACCGGAAGCACTCCAGCAAAAAGGCAATGAGCTTGACCACTGCGTGTGCTTCGACCTCCTTTAAAACTGAAGTGACCTAAGGAAACAGAATATACATGTGGGTTACAGCGCGGCCAATGTGACAACAGTATGAATCGGGGTTTTTTAGCCGCAAATACATTGAAGGAGGAGGGGGGGGGGAGGAAGGGGAAGGCGGGGCGGGGGGGGGGTTTTTTTTTTTTTTTTTTTTTTTTTTTTTTTTCTTTTTTTTTTTTTCTTAACAAACCCATGCTCCTTTCTATTCGTGGGGAGCTACACGAGTTGGGAATCGTGCCCAACGTCCCTTATAAATCATTCTGAGGCTGGGGTCCTCACAGTCTACCCGGATCGAGCCAACCAAATCTGGGAGCGTTACCCAGCTTCGCCTCATAGAACCACATACTTGGGGACCAACCCCCACTGAACTGCAAGAAAGACCATCATAAGACCAAGTGGGGTTACTAGCGCTTACGAGGGTTCACCCTCAGCTGATGCAACTCAAGGCTAATTGGAAACAAACCTCCCTA
The DNA here is from genome assembly GCA_003427395.1 of Chara braunii. Classification (NCBI taxonomy): domain Eukaryota; kingdom Viridiplantae; phylum Streptophyta; class Charophyceae; order Charales; family Characeae; genus Chara; species Chara braunii. The sequence continues at coordinate 1,285,553 of BFEA01000069.1, read as the reverse complement.
TCATCGGGAGGTTGGAACTTAAGTCGTTCCCGGGTAACAGAATAGCACTCCCTCCAACCCCGCCTACCACCTTCTGCCCTTCTCCTGCGAAGGTATAACCGAGTGCTCAGGTATTTAGCTGTCATCTACTAACCAGCTATCCAACACCACCTTGTTGTTAACAACTTTGGCCAGTCGTCCACTTAGGGCCCAGGTGCCCGGGAACCAAGTCAGACCTCCCCTCCTATTCTGGGACCTTGTGACCTTCCTTCTTCAGTCACCCAAGATCACCAGTCTGATCTGAGCCTTCACTGCCGTTTTAATGGTCAGGTCTGACAGGAACCTTCCCTCAAAGGCGCACTTGTTCCTTACTTCCCATATCACCGCGAAAACACTGCGGGGGTTGGATTCGAAACCACCTGTTATTCTTTTTGCCTTTGTTTTCTTTTTGGGGGGGCGTGGCGGGGCGGGGCGGGGCGGGGGATGGATGGAATGCGCCTGCTATTCTTTTGTTCTTTTCGCCTTTCTTTTCTGTGTGGGCTAGGGCCTCGCCACACCAATGTTGAAAACTGAATTTTCGACATTTTCTCCTCGCCACACAGCATGTCGAAATCCGAGATGGAAAAAAAATTCAGGAGCTGTCAGGCAAAGGGTTTCGACACCTCCTGTCGAGAAGGGCTCTCTTCCCAGCCTGCAACTTGGAGATTCTCAACAGTCCTCGGATGGGATGTCGAATTCTTGCCCGAATGTCGAAAAAGAGAAGGCACCAACGGTTGTCCTATATTCACCCCAGTTTGTCTCTTTTGTGAACAGGACTTGTGAGTTCTTCACTTCTACATGTGTGGCGAAGAGGGGTTTTCTGTCGAAAGAGGGAATGTCGAAAATCTCCTGATATATGTCGAATTTCGTGATGTTTCGACATTGGTGTGGCGAGGCCCTTATTCGTCCAACGACGGCAACAGGCTAGAAGAAAGGACGAGGCTGCAGTAAATTTCCTTATCCAAAGCAGACAGGCCGGTCGCGTTTCGATATATATATATATATATATATATATATATATATGTATATATATATCGTCACAAACAGAACTGCCCGGTAAACCGTAGGCAGAGAGAGAGAAGA
>BFEA01000069.1:1269765-1279765 GCA_003427395.1 Chara braunii | reverse complement strand
AGTTCAAAATAGATCTTAACCATACATCATTCGTCTGATACTCCAAACAATCAGATCATTCAGTTGATCAGCCAATCGTCCTTACAATCATGCTATAACACACTCTCTAACACGACTCACCGCATGCACATACCAAAGTGAGAGAAGCAAGGTTACCATAATTCATCCATTACGATATAACGCGACCGGAGGAGAGAGAGTATGGACGCAGACCAGGAGGGAAGAACGAGTGGAAAGCAATCACATAATATCACGCAATCTTGTCCAAGGAAGTTCCGACATAAAAGCCAAGCGATCAGAATTCACACTTGAAGATACTAATTTAGGGAGAAAAATGAAGAACTTCTGCCATCAGAATTCACCATAGCCCCAGGCCATACACTCACTCACTTCTGACTCGAACCTCGAACATCTCACTTGCACTGACGATCCCGGCTGTCACGTGCGAAATCCACCATAGCAATTGTCACCTCGCCGACTTAGCCTCGGCACGACCCTACTCGGATCCGACAGTCCGTCAGACGATCCAACTTATCGAGCGTCCAAACTACAGCCAGCTCATCGGGACTTTTCGACTCGCACCTTCCTTTATACCATCTAGCCACGGCTTCCCGGAAGCGGGCTGATGAGTCGAGAGAGAGATTTTTGGGAGCGCTTGCGGAGTTTATAGTTACGGAAAAGAAGATAGATCCCAAGAAGGGTTAGGACTGAGACAATGAGGAGTAGGGGAAGGCTTAGGGATTGCCCGACGAAAGCCATGTCGATCCTTGGGATCCCAGTTGCAGTCAATCAGAATCGTCGTGTATCAGGACTTTCCTTCTTACACCACCCGTCTCCTTGGCTAGGGGAAGTGAAAGGGGGTCGACAGGGTATTTCGGCACGGGGATCAGAGCGGGAAGAAGAAGATCGCGAAGAATAGCGTGAAACGGAACCAAGATTCAGACGATTAAGAAAGAGAGAAAAGACGCGCAAGGTCGAAAAAGAGATGAAAAACGGTTACAGAGAGAGAAGGAGCGTGAGCGCGAAAAGGTGGAAGGGAGCGTGGGAAGCGGGGAGGGGAGACTCGCACGCATGGCGTCGACGCGGAGGCAAAAAGGAGACCAAAACAGTTACAACTATTTCAAATTGAAAAGTACCATATCCGCGCGGTAGAGCGGGCGGGGGAGAAAAAAATTTATGCCTATTCAAATTCCTATGAAAGTTCTCAGAGCTTTCCAAAACGAAGTTGAGAACATTCAAGCACAAGAAAGGACACGTCATAATCCTCTTATTCTGAAATTCCTAACCGTCGACCCAAATTCCTAGCGCGCTCCCTAAGGCGCGTGTAATTCCTATGTAATCCCCAAATTTGCAAACGACAAATTTTTAAAAATTGATTCGAGGGTCCCATATATTTCATTCATGAAAATACAAAATTAGGCATCGTCGGATGGTCACCCGAAATTCGACAAAAAGAAAGAAAGGGGGGGGGGGGGGGGAAGGAACGGAAGATCACGCAGGTCCGAGAACTAGCACGTCACATTTGTGACGCTCAGGGGGTTCCAAAACTATGCGATCTCCTGATTGCATGGGGGAGAGTTATGGTGCAGGAGATCAGAGAAGGTGAGGAGATGAATGAGGAACCCAGCGTATCACAATCACTAGATCAAGCCTGGAGTCATGTTGACGTGAACTTCAATTGCATTATCTTCACAACTTGGTCAGCTCCAAGCTTTCGGGATTTTTGCGACCTGGCTCTGTTGTGCGAAAAGCCATGCTTCCTCTAGCTTGACTAATGTCGTTCCGATGACAACATCACAACTCGTCGATCTGCTTGGCTATTGAAAGTCTGATCGCCGGTAGTTAACGAGAAGAGGGTTGTGGAAGGGTCTAGGCCATTTGGCAGGGAGCGGAGGGAAATAATCGGATGCTTCGTCCTCGAGATCGACAAAGTGGACGATGCTGTGCGCTCGCGGGAATCGATGGTTGGGTCGGGAGAGGGAGAGAAGGTAGTCGGGATAGAGAGTAGGGATAGTGTGGAGGATATTATCGCGTAGGGACTCATAGTCCTCTACTGCGGGAAGGATTCCGGAGATGATACAGTATAATGGAAAAAAATCCCAGACTTAAATAATCATTCTATAGTGAAATTACATTCTAAATTTTAAATTTTCATTCCATCTTAAAAAATGTCATTCCAATTTTAAAATTTTCCGTCGTACTTGAAAACTTTCCTTCCAAGAATGGGGTATTCCTTCTTATTTGTACTGCATGCTAGAGATGGAATGAAAGTGTGGACGAGTTCATGAAATATTTTAATTGGACTTTCATTCTAAGTAAGGATTTTCAGTCATAAATAAGTTAATCCAATCTAAATTAAAAGATATTTCTTGTAGTAGAATGAAAGTTTAATTAAAACATTTCATAAACTCGTCGAGACTTTCATTCCATCTTGAACAAGTAGATGTAGTTGGAAGGGAAAGGTCATATTTCGACGGAAACTTGTCAAATAAAACTGAAAATTTTAGAATTTGACGAAATTGGAATGATAGTTTATAAGTATGAAGGATTTTTTTTTTATGGAATGTTTTTTCAACTTTCATTTATCATGGGAATTTTTTCTGTTGTACAACTCCATATGGTTATAATGTCTCCAGGCAACCCTGAAGAGAAGAATGTTGACGGGGAGCGGTGAGGGAAGATCGTGCATAAAAATCGCACGGCAAACTGGTGACAAAAACGTTGGTTGGCGAAAATGCAGTAGGTTACAGGGAACTCAATGTGGGGAAGAGGAAAGACGGAGAGGTAATCAAGAGGGCGGAAGTAAATTGGACGAGGGCGGAGTGCTCGTGCGGGAAGGAGCACGAGGACGAAGCGCGGAGGGGCCGGTGGAGGTGGGAGATGGTGAGCGGGAGAGGCGGCGGCGGCGGGAGGATTCCACGCCATTGTGTCGACTTGAGGCGTCGGCAGGGACTTCGGGATTCAGAGCAGATCCTCGTCGCTCAGCGGGTGGTCCTTGAGCCGGCGGGGCCTCCTCCTCTTCTTTCGACGTCGACCCGACGTCCGATTCTTCTTCAGCTGATAGACCCGCGATGGCTATACGACCTGGATCGTCGTCTGATGGTAGTTCGTCGTGTGCCTGATGAGCGTTCCAAATATCATCCAAATTAGAGTTGTCCGGCGCAAGATCGTCCAAGTCCAAATAGCGTCACACCGCGGGGTCGTGATCGCTCAAGCATTGCCCACAGTCTTCGCCCAGATTATGGTTGGCGTCAACGTCCTCTCCAAAGTGAAGGGTCGGCTTGGCTGGGGTCGTTGGGATTGAAGGAGACGATACTTGTTGGCAGGTCGTCGACGAGATGGGACAGAAAAGAGAGGAGCTCATAGGGGACGTTCACTCTACCTCCTTCTGCGATCTCTCCGCAAAGAAATCCAAACAAAGTGTCACTCGTCTTTGTCTTTGTCGGCCACGCCTGAGCTAGTACCAGCGAGATCTCGTTGTAGATCTCCAACTCTCAATTGTTGTAACGAGGATGGAAGGGAGGGATCGTGGCGGGGCAAATCTCCAAAGTTAGAAGGGGATCGGCCCAAGATGGKCGGAGAGTTGGAAGATCTGAAGGGAGGGAGAAGGTCGAGAAGCGATTCATCTGCACAATGGGTAAGGACGAAGAGGGGGACGGGGACGAGCAACGGGCTAAGTGCTACAGGTCCGAAGAGAGAAGGTATCAATACACTTCGTGCCCATTATTTGCCGACCCAGTCGGCCTAGTCGCTGCCGCCAATCCGCTACCCACTTCTGTCCTCACTCGTAAAGGCTGGCGATCACCACGTTTCGACGGTTTTGTTTTTGCAAGTGGATGGTGCACAGATCGCCATTGAAGGCGAGGATCACCATCAGGTTGCTCTAGTTAGGCCGGGAGAATCGATCGAACGTCGAGGCTTCTTCCAGGATGACTGTCGCTCCCCGCTCGGTTGAAATCGTCACTTCCACCGCCGCACACCAAGCCCCGTGACTAAACAGCTGTGCGAACCGGAGGAGATTGGAACTGAGATGAGGATGCACGACTTGGCGAAACTGCAACGAAGCTCGAGGTTGAAGAAGTTGTGGGGAAGGAGCTGGCTCGATGACGAATCTCATGGCGAAGACCGAGGAGAGGTCGTACCAGACGAAGAAGCGGAGGTTGAATCTTCATCTGCACTTAAGAAAGAAGGCGAAGGCGAGATAGGGTCCTTTGAAGGTGGGAGAGGATGAAGGGATGAGGTATGGTGAACGGTGGGAAGAGAGTTATGGCTGCCGCTGGTCTCAGGGGCGATGCGCACAGTATGGGCTCCGTTAGGGCCGAGTTCCACTACGTGAAAGCAGCCAGAAAACTTGGGAGCGAGTTTTCGATCATGTGCACATTTACGTACCTGCACTAGGTCCCCTAATTTATACTGGTGTTGTGGGCCTGCATTCCCATTCCGGCCCTCGAGTGTTTTGAGCTTGCGGAAGGGAGCACGGGGAAGACAACAAAGATAGGGTGTGCCAATGATTTTGGGAAAATTGAGTGAGGGGACATAGACAGAAGTGAAATCCCCCCGTGTTGATCTGACGGTAGCAAGAAGAAGGTTCGATGCCGCTAAGGCTTTTAAGGGAAAAAGCGCGCGTGGGTTTTGCAGCCTATGTGTCCAATGAATGGAGAACGGGCGGAATTAAATGTTGTTCAACCCGTTTAACGGGTCCGAGGACCTCCGTTGAATCCCGTTTAACAGAAAAAACGAGGGTGTCCTGTTGATTTCCGAAAAATGAAATTGGCGCTTCGGCCCTCGAAAAAGTGGCGCTACGCGCCCAAACACTAAAAACGGGAAAAATAAATAAAAAATTGACCCCTATTAACAGGGTGGGGTGGCCAAACATACCCCTCCCTTTCGAACACTGTGAGCACATGTGTGTGCATGTGGGTGCATGCCCTTTTTTTTTTATACCAAATGCTCTTATTTATTCGTCTAGTCTCATTTCCGAAGGGCCGCTACATATTAGCAAGGACCCCTCGTGGAGTAGAGATGGACATTGGACTTGTAATCTGTCTGCTTGGGCCGATAATATATACTCTAGATTCGAATTCAGGTTTGTGCATCACACTGAGCACAGTTATGAGTCACCAATTCTCTGTTTTTTTTCTTTTTTCTTTTGCTTTCCATTTTTCTTTTGTTTTTTGTTTTTTGTTTTTTTTTTCATTTTTCTTTTGCTTTCTCGTTTTTCTTTTCTTAGGAATACGTGCAGTGGCCCTAAGGGCCTCTACTTACCACATGCACAAACGACAAAACATATGGTGACGTATTATTCCACGTTCTAGCAGAATATTCATTTTATTTTATTTTTTTCTTGAAAGCCCGGGGTGTTGTAGAGGCCAAGGACCAGACCCGTGGTGATTGCTGGTAGAAGCAGCCAATGGTTGTCATGACAGGCTAGGCCACCTACCCTACCCATCCCCACGTAAATACTCCCAGCACACCCCCTGTCCCTACTATCCTACCTCAGTGTGGCCAACACTCAGGACAATCACCCTACCAGTATTGAGGGCAACTTGGACCCGACAACAGTGACAAGCATCAGGGTTGGGCCAAACTCCCAGCCCTAATTGAGGCGGAAGCGGACGAACCTTGCCATATGGAACCTTGGACTCCAGGCTCATGCAATCTTCTACAAGCCCAAATCAGGGAGTCTACCCAACACTGACCAGCATAATTACCTAAGCAATGGAGGCCAAAAAATATGTTGTTTATGGTTTTGATTTTTTTTTAAAACACACGAAGTTAAAAAAAAATAAAAAATAAAATGTTGTTGTACATATTTGAAAGATCTACAGCACTATATTTTTTATTTGTTTTTCGGTTTTTCTTTTAACCCTTAGAAAATGTTTGTGAACCACCCCCCAAAAAACTAATGCCATTTCTTGTTTTTGTTTTTTTCATTGTGCTTATGTTTTTTATTTTATCAAAATATATTTAAAGCTAAAAAAATCAAAATAAAAATATAGGGTTGTAGACCTCGAAAAGATCTACAACCCCATAGTTTTTGTTATTTTTTTCGATTACGTTTAGCCCAGGGAAAAAATCATTGCGGACCCCGTTTTTCCCCGTCTAACGGACATTTGAACGGGGATTCAACGAGAATTCAATGCGCGTTGAATAATTCAATGTGGAACCCGTGTCGAACCAAAATCGGACACACAGTTTGCAGCTATGTGACGTTTAATCCAAAAAGTATCGGTGGACTTCCCAACGAGCCGTTGCTCTTCGTTTTGCGTGAAAGGGGGCGGGTACACAATTGGTATCCCGTTGTCGGATAAGGTCTTGTCGGCGCTCGTTACACAACTCCGAGTTCGACGTGGGGGACCTCGACCGAGTAGGCTTTTCTTTGTGCTCGTCCTCGCCACGTGTACAATAGCGGAATCCCTTGGCCTGATAATGATTGAAATGGCGGCAATGGCTGCACATAGTATTAGGCCAATGAGGCTCCACTGTCGTCTACGGGACGACGATCGGTTCGTTGAAGGGTAATAACAACGAATAGGGTGGAAAGTGTGTATCGATGCTAACAAAACCTGCACCGACAAATCCATAACAGCGAGTTTCGGGAGGAAAGAAATAACGCCCTCCGATCTTGGCGACGACTTTTCGTACATCTTACTCACATACACGTATCCTTTCCTTGTTGTACGAGAAGGGACGAGGCGGGGGCACGGGGAGTTGGCGCCCGGTCGGATTGGGGTCGTCAGTCCACATGGCAACAAAGATAACCTCGAAATAGATCTTAATCATACACCATTCGTCTGACACTCCAAGCAATCGAATCATTCCGTTGATCAGCCAATCGTCCTTACAATTATGCTATAACAAACTCTCTAACACGATTCACTACATGCACATACCGAAGTGAGAGAAGCAAGGTTACCGAGCGTCCAAACTACAGCCAGCTCGTCGGGACTTTTCGACTCGCACCTTCCTTCATACCATTTAGCCACGGCTTCCCGGAAGCAGGCTGATGAGTTGAGAGAGAGATTTTTGGGAGCGCTTGCAAAATTTATAGTTGCGGAAAAGAAGATAGATGCTAGGAAGAGTTAGGACTGAAACACGTAGGAGTAGGGGAAGGCTCAGGGATTGCCGACGGAAGTCATGTCGATCCTATCGATCCCAGCTGCAGCCAATCATAATCGTTGTGTATCAATAATTTCCTTCTTACACGGTGCGTCTCCTTGGCTAGGGAAAGTGAAAGGGGGTCGATAGGGTATTTCGGCGCGCGGATCAGAGCGGGAAGACGAAGAGCACAAAGAATAGCGTGAAACGGAACCAAGATTCAAACGATCAAGAAGGAGAGAAAAGGCGAGCAAGGTCGAAAGAGACATGGGAAATGGTTACAGAGAGAGAAGAAGCGTGATTGTGAAGAGAAGAGTGTCGAAGGGAGCGTGGGAAGCGGGGAGGTGAAACTCGCATGCATGGCGTCGACTCAGAGGCAAAAAGAGCACCAAAACAATTACAACTATTTCAAATTGAAAAGTACCATATTCGCTTGGTAGAGAGGGCGCGGAAGAAAAAATCCTGTGTCTATTCAGATTCCTACGAAAGTTCCCAGAGCTTTCCAAGACAAAGTTCAGAACATTCAAGCGCAAGAAAGGACACGTCAGATTCCGCTTATTCTGAAATTCCTAACAATCGACACAAATTCCTAGCATGCTCGCTAAGGCGCGCGTAATTCCTATATAATTCTGGAATTTGCAAAAGACAAATTTTCAAAAATTGTTCCGAGGGTCCCACATATTACATTCATGAAAGTACAAAAAGAGGCCTCGTCAGATGGTCACCCAAAATTTGACAAAAAGAAAAGAAGGGGGGGGGGGGAAGATGGCACAGGTCCGGGAACTAGCACGTCACATATGTAACGCTCAGGGGGTTCCAAAACTATGCGATCTATTTATTGCATAGAGGAGAGTTATGGCGCAGGAGATCGAAGATGGTGAGAAGATGAATGAGAAACCTAGCGTATCACAATCAGTAGATCAAGCCAGGAGTCATGTTGACGTTAACTTCAATTGCATAATCTTCATAACTTGGTCAGCTCCAGGCTTCTAAGATCTCTGCCACCCGACTCTGTTGTGCGCCATGCCTTGCTTCCTCTAGGTCTACAAATGTCGTCCCGATGGCAACATCACAACTCGCCGATCTGCTTGGCTACTGAAAGTCTGATCGTCGGTAGTTAACGAGAAGAGGGTTGTGGAGGGGTGTAGGCCATACGGCAGGGAGTGGAGGGAAATAATTGGATGCTTCGTCCCCGAGATTGATAATGAACGATTTTGTATGATCGCGGGAATCGATGGTTTGGTCGGGAGAGGGAGAGAAGGTAGTCGGGATAGAGGGTAGGGATAGTGCGAAGGATACTATCGCGTAGGGACTCATAGTCCTCTACTGCGGGAAAGGTTCCGGAGATGATACAGTACAACTCCATATGGCTATACTGCCTTCAGGCGACACTAAAGAGAAGGATGTTGAGGGGGAATGACGGGGAGCGGTGAGGGAAGATCGTGCATAAGAGTCACACGACAAAGTGGTGACAAAAAAATTGGTTGGCAAAAATGCGGTAGGTTAGAAGGAGCTCAATGTGGGGAAGAGGAGAGAAGGAGAGGTAATCAAAAGGGTGGCGGTAAATCCGATGAGGGCGGAGCGCTCGTGCGGGGAGGAGCACGGGGACGAAGCGTGAAGGGGGCGGCGGAGGGGAGAGATGTTGAGCGAGAGCAGCGGCGGAGGCGGGAGGATTTTGCGCCATCGTGTCGACTGGCGGCGTCGGCAGGGACTTCAGGATTCAGAGCAGATCCTCCTCGCTCAGCAGGTGGTACTTGTGTCGGCGGGGCCTCCTCCTCTTCCCTCGACGTCGACCCGACTTTCGATTCTTCTTCAGCTGACAGACCCGCGACGGCTATACGACCTGGACCGTCGTCTGATTGTACTTCGTTGTGTGCCCGATGGACGTTCCAAAACTCGTCCACAACGAAAAAAATTCTCATAATTAAATAATCATTCTATAGTAAAATTACATTCTAAACTTTAAAATTTTATTCCATCTTTAAAAATTCAAATCTTACTTGAAAACTTTCATTCCAAGAATGGGGTATCCCTTCTTATTTGAACTGCATACTAGAGATGGAATGAAAGTCTGGGTGAGTTCATGAAATATTTTAATTGGACAATTATTCTAAGTAAGGATTTTCAGTTATAAATAGGTTAATCCAATCTAAATTCGAAGATAGTTGTTATAGTAGAATGAAAGTTTAAGTAAAACGTTTTATAAACTCGTCTACACTTTCATTTTATCTTGAATAAATCGATGTAGTTGGAAAAGAAAACTCATATTTAGACGGGAACTTATCAAGACTGAACTTCCGGTCCCACTAGGTCCCCCTTCCTCCACCGAAACCGGTCCGTTGTACCTGTCGGGGGACCGCGTCGGTTCCCCTCCGGTGGCGTTTCGCGCAAGTGGATCACGGGGAGGTTTTAATTTTTTTGGGGTCGGAGGCCTCCATGCGGGTCGTGGAGGCCTCCCGACCCCGAAAAAATTAAAACCGGGTCCGGTAAGCCCGCCAGAAAGCTGAAAAATTGGCGCCCCATCTGGGCCGTCAATCTCGTGAGATCTGCGGCCCATATATGCCGCAAGTTTTGAACATTCGGGCAAGAAGTCGCCTGGAGTTCGACTTGTCGAACTGACGCCAACGATCGGCCCCACCACTCTGTCTCCAGCCTCCAGCCAACCACCAGCCTCCAACCCGTCACTTCGACACTTCGTCGAAAATGAATGAGGTTGCGACTGCCTTGCACCCCTCCCACGTCCGCCCCGGCCTCAGATCGCCATCGCCCCGCTCCGTCGTCCACCGTTGAAGGTAAGTGACCCGAACTTTCTTCTTCTTCTTCTTCTTCTTCTTCTTCTTCTTCTTACTATCTTCTTCTCCTGACCCAAACTTTTTTTTTTTTTTTTTTTTTTTTTTTTTTT
>BFEA01000069.1:1256607-1268901 GCA_003427395.1 Chara braunii | reverse complement strand
CTTCTTCTTCTTCTTCTTCTTCTTCTTCTTCTTCTTCTTCTTCTTCTTCTGCTTCCTTTGCTATCCCCCATACCGGTAGCCATATCCATAGCCATAGTTAGACTTCTTCTTCTTCTTCTTCGTCTTCGTCTTCCTCTTCTTCTTATTTCCCCTTTGTCATAGTCATAGCCAAAGCCGACAAAAATCTTTACTTTTTATTTTCCCTTCTTCTTCCTTAGCTTCTTCTTTCTCTTCTTCTTCTTCTTCTTCCACTTCTTCTACTTCAGAATCTTCTGCTTCTTCTTGTTTCTATTCTTCTTCTTTTCCCCCCATATTGGTAGCCATAGCCACAGGCGACGATTTTTATTTTTATTTTCAACCTTTTCTTGCCAGTCTTTGTCCAGCAGTCCCGTTGTCATCCTACAACCGTAGCCATAGCCACAGCCAAGCCAACTTTTTTTTTTTACATTCAAAAAGTCACTCCTCCTCCTCCTCCTGCTCTTGTTCTACTCCTTCATGTTCAACTGGTTGTCATATCTCACTGGTGGCCATGACAGGGGGCGGTGAAGAACGAGGCAGTTTGGGAAGAGCAACGGCAGCGGCAAAGGCTAAAGGACCTGCAGTGCCTGTTGTTGACAAGCCTGAATCGAGTACGCGAAGGAAGACATCTGCATTGGCCACTTCAATTGGAGGGGGGAAGGAGCCCACCCCTGCAAGGCTGCAACCGACGGAAGCTTGTTTCAGAGGAAGATTGAGGCGGATCATGTTGCGCTGTGAAAGAAAAACAAGGTTTGGATCTTGTGTAAGTTGGGACAGGAGGTAGCTAGTTCGAAAGGGAGGGGGCAGTACTGGGTCATCACATGGAGAGGAAGGCTGGAGGGGGTCGGCAAGCAAAGCTGACGAGCATTTCTTGAAGCCGATGAAGCCGTGTGCACTGCGGACAGGCGAGATAGTCCACACTTTGGTTGCTGGTGGTGCAAATGTGCAGCCAAAGGACAAGAACATGAAGTACTTGTTGAGGAATTACAAGGGAGGCGAGGCCGAATCAGATGTGCATTGTGGTGATGCATCACATGGAGAGGAAGGCTTGGAAGATCCCCAGACAGATGAGCCCCAACCACCGCCTGTTGTAGGGCGGGCGGTTGCTGGCATTGCAACACATGCTCGCTGATGCACTTGATGATGCTGTCGACGCTGGAGGTGCAGCGGAGGGCGGAGGCGGTGAGGAAGGGCAAGGGTCGACAACACAAACGACTACCTTGAAACAGACCACTGTGCGACGGTGGGTGGACAATGCGGCGCAGAAGAAGCTGGAATTTCTTGAACATGGACACGACTCAGACGTTGCATGCCGTTTACGTGGAGGTAGCCAAAGCGAGACCAATAGTGAAGTTAACATCATACAACTACATGAGGACGGTCATGCTGGACATCATCTACTTGAAGATCCAAAAGGAGGTGAACCCGATGACGAGCTGTTGGGACTCGACTGGATGCACGTTGAACTTCCTCACTTACGGGTCAAATGACCGCAAGAAGCGGCCAGTGATGAACTTCCTGGCGGCGGGGGAACAAGGGGCGGTGCTCGTGACGACGGTGACAACGAGTGGCAGGAAGAAGAATGCAGTGGCGTTGGCGAAGTTGTGGGAGTAGGTAATGAGGGAGACTGGACAAGCGCATCAACGCGATCTGCACCGACAACGTCGAAGTCAACAAGAAGGCGGCGCAGATCCAAGAACGATGTAAGGAGAAGGACGTGGCGAGAATTCCATGGGTTCCTTGTGGGGTACATTGTTGTAGTCTCCTTCTCAAGGATTTGACCAACCTTTCGTGGATCAAGCCTCAAGGGAACAGTGAAAACCGCGAACACAGTCGTGAAGTTCATTCGGAATTATCATGCCACAAACGACTTGATGATGACTGTCGATGACTCGTTTTCCTTAATTCGTCTGATGGAAGTGCGGTTCGGATATATGTACTAGATCCTTCAACGGCCAGCAGACAAAGAGGATGTTCTTGTCACGATGGTGGATGGGAGGGCGACGTCAAAGTGGTGAGCATTGAGATGGTCAGGGGAGAAGTTGCGCAGGGGCGTCGACCTCATGTACTACACAGTGAGGTCGGAGGTATGGTGGCCGCAGGTAAGGAAGATTGTGGACATCATGCACCCAATCTTCCAGTTGCTGAAGAGAATTGAAGCAGAAGGCACGTCTCCCACCAATCTTGTTGAGTACGATGAAATAACTTGGCGGAAATTGAAAAACGTGGTGTTGACACAGAAGGAGTGGGAGGATGTCATGGAAAAGGTGCGTGATCACGTGCAAATGATGAGGCAGTCGGTTCATACAACTGCATTAGTTCTTGATCCACGACGGAGGAATGAACACTGGCACTTCGATCAGAACAGTGTAGTGATACAAAATGCAATGCGCTACTTCTTGAGGCAGATCGGGGTTGAGTGGAATCGCAAAGCACATTCTGACTTGTAGGCGGAGTTGATGGAGTTCCCAAGAAAGCCCGCGAGGGTTGCGACGGAGCAAGTGTGCACGGAGGCCGGGAAAGCTATGAAGAAGCGCAAGGATGATCACATGTGGAAACAACCGGCGGTGGACGATGTGAGGAGGCTTAACCCTGCGACCTGGTGGGCAGCACATGTCGGGGATATCCCAACACTTCATGCAATTGCAATAAAGGTTATGAGGATGTGGAGCACTGCAACCCCCGCTAAGCGCAACTGGGCCTCCCTGGACTTCGTCCATACGAAGAGACGAAACAGTTTGTCCCTAGCATCCCTTGAGAAGCTCGTATACAAACACTAGAACATGTAGTTGCTACAAGCTCGACACCACAAGGACAGCGGGTTCGTTGATGTATGGGGTTCGTTCTTCGAGCCAATCATGGAGCCACAACAGAATGACGGGTCGACGCTGGCGACCGATACTCAGGATGCTGCTGAGAAAGAGGATGAGGAGATGAGGCAAAGGAAAATAGCGAAGGTTCCAAAAAACAGGATCCCCCAAAACCTTCTTGATTTCGATACTAGTGACAGCAGCGACCTCGAGGATATGGTGTGGAAGGGGAAGTGCTGGAATGAGTCATCCTTGGAGAACTGCAGCGAGGATGAGGACTCCGATTTTGAGCTCAGTGTGGAGCCTGCAGTCCTGGCGACCACGTATGTCGGCAGGCGAACTAGGGCATAGGGCAGGGAGCTCGAGCTTGAGCCTACGCCGGTCGTCGAGAGACGGAGACAGATGCAGAGTTTTTGCTGCACTGCCACCGTGCCACGATGACCCGGACGAGGAAGAGGTCACTCGTGCGAAGGAGATGGCGGACAGGGATCGTGAACTTGTGGAGAGGCGGGTTGCTGAGGAGGAGGCCCATCGTGCAGCGATCCCGACACGCAGGGAGAGGGAGAGGAATGTTGCACAACAGGAAAAGCGTGGGGGTGAGGCCTTAAAGAAAATGGACAGGGATGTCCAGCCTGTCGTGGAGAAGGGCGAGCAGCAGCAAGGGGAGTCTGCATACGCAGCGGAAGAACAACAAACATCAGTTGCCGTGTACACGCGCAGGCTCCGCCGTGGAGCAACAAGTCGGAGTGGAGGGAAAAACCACTGACCAACAGGTTGCAATTAGCGAGAGGGGAAAGAAGCAGCAGGAAGAGCAGCAGGCCGCAGAGGACATCGGCACGCCCCCTTTCTCTGAATTGAATGATGCTCTCCACCATGACAACCTCTGGAAGAGCAGGGCAAGCAGGAAGAGGAAGGCAACAGCGGAGTCCCCCGAAGCGCCCCGGCGCGGCCGTGGAAGACCCAGAAAAAAAAAGGCAGTCGATAAGACTTCATTGCAGCACGGACGCCGCAACACTAATGCTCGGAAGAAGCGCGTCATTAGTGACGATGACCCGGATAGCGATGACAGTCCCCCGTGGTCACTTGATGGGGGGATCAGCCCATGCCACTCCGATTAGTAAGGGATCAAGGGACAACCGACAATACTGTGTGTGTGTGTGTGTGTGTGTGTGTGTGTGTGTGTTTGTGTTTGTGTGTGTGTGTGTGTGTGTGTGTGTGTGTGTGTGTGAGAGAGAGAGAGAGAGAGAGAGAGTTTCATTTTGTGAACAGGAATGGTGATCCCAAACTCCCCGGAGCAAGTTCGGTGCTGCATAACTTCTTTTTATATGTCTTCTTCTTCTACTACTTTTTTGTCTTCTTCTTCTTCTTCTTCTTCTTCTTCTTCGTCGTCTTCTTCTTCTCCTTGTTCTGTAGCCTTGTGTGGTATGACTTCCTTCATGTTTTGTCCCGGTGGAGGTATGCATCGGTCAGTGTTGGCAGGAGGACAGGTACGCTGCAACCACCCCACTAACCCCCCCAGAACACCCAGACCCCCCCCCCGTCCCCCCCAACCCCATGGGAAAAAAAAATAGCACATTCAGATTTCTCTGCGGATTCGGGGAGATCTCGACAAGCGCAGTCCAACCCCATCACAAAAAAAAATATAAAAACGTTTCGACCCCGTTTTGGGCCCAACCGGAATTCCGGTCCAGACCGGTTTAACCAACCGGACCGGCTGGGACCGGTCCAGTCCAACCGGCCGCTGGCCGGTGCAGCCCTGAAACTTATCAAATAAAAATGAAAATTTTAGAATTGGTCAAATATTGGAATAATAATTTATAAATATAAAGGATTTTGTTTTTATGGAATGTTTTTTCGACTTTCATTTCTCCTGGGAATTTTTCTATTGCAGATCGGAGTTGTCCAGCGTAAGATTGTCCAAGTCCAACTAGCGCCACACCGCGGGGTCGGGATCGCTCAGGCATTGCGTACAGTCTTTCGTACAGTTCGCCCAGATTATGGTTGGCGTCAATATCCTCTCCAAAGTGACGGGTTCGGCTTGGCTGGGGTCGCTGGGATTGAAGGTGATGATACTTGCTGGCAAGTAGTCGACGAGCTGGGACAAAAAAATTAGGAGCTCGTAGGCGACGGTCACTCTACCTCCTTCCGCGATCTCTCCGCAAAGAATTCCAAACAAAGTGTCACTCGTCCCTGTCTCTGTCGGCCACGCCTGAGCTAGTACCAGCGAGATCTCGTTGTAGATCTCCAACTCTCGATTGTTGTACTACCGAGCCCAGCGACACTTCACTGTTAGCATGCATATACTGACTGACTCAAATTTAGTCCACTTGCGAGGGTAAAGTGGATGGAAGGGAGAGATCATGGCGGGGCGAATCTCCAAAGTTAGAAGGGGATCGGCCCAAGATGGCCAAAGAGTTGGAAGATCTGAAGGGAGGGAGAAGGCCGAGAAGCGATTCATCGGCACAATGGGTAAGGACGAAGAGGGGGAAGGGGACGAGCAGCGGGCTCAGTGCTACTGGTTCGAAAAGAGAAGGTATCAATACACTCGGTGCCCAGTATTTGTCGACTCGGCCAGGCTAGTCCCTGACGTCAATTCCCTACCCACTCTTGTCCCCACTCATAAAGCCTGGCGATCACCCCGTTTCGTTGCCGCAAGTGGATGGTGCACAGATCGCCACTGAAAGCGAGGATCATCGTCGCATCGCTCTAGTTAGGCCGGGAGAATCAATCGAACGCCGAGGCTTCCACCAGGATGACTGCCGCTACCCGCTCGGTTGAAATCGTCACTTCCACCTCCACACACCAAGCCCCGTGACTAAACAGCTGCGTGGACCTGAGGAGAACCGGAGGAGATCGGAACTGAGGCGAGGATGCATGACTTGGCGAAACTGCAACAAAGGTCAAGGCTGAAGAAGCTGTGGGGGAAGAGCAGACTCGATGACGAAACTCATGGTGAAGACCGAGGAGAGGAGGTACCAGACGAAGAAGTGGTGGCGGGATCTTCGTCTGCGCTAGAGAAAGAAGGCAAAGGCGAGATAGGGTCCTCTGAAGGTGGGAGGGGACGAAGGTATGAGGTATGGCGGACGATGGGAAGAGAGCTATGGTTAATGCTGGTCTCTGGGGCGATGTGCACAGTATGGGCTCCGTTACACGAAAGTAACCATAAAACTTGGGAGCGAGTTTTCGGTCGTGTGCACATTTACGTACTTGCACTAGGTCCTCTAATTATACTGGTGTTGTGGGCCTGCATTCCCATTCCGGGCCTCGTAACTACGGACCTGCCCACTGTGGGCCAGTTCGGTCATTTTCTGCCTTTTTCGGGCTAGCCTCGGGATATTAGCCCTTTCCATTAGCTCCTCGTACCATTAAGCCTTGGCCTTGAGGGCCGACCGCGTGTCTCTTCCCCCGTTCTCGACACTTTCAGAGGCACTCCGATTGTCGACACATGGGATACTATTCATTCGTAGCTGAAAGGGGGTGAATATAGTGGATTCATGGGGGGTCGCCTGATGAATCCCGATGATTTCATACACTATCTCGGGCCAAGGACGTGTGTGATTGGCTGCTGAATTCCTGCGGAGAGCGGTCTTAATCATGCGGTTTTTGGCTAGTCCACTGGACTGGGAGACATCTGGGAGACATCTGGGAGACATCTGGGAGACATGGGGACCAGTGTGGCAGAGTAACACCACGACGCATTAATAATTCCTCATCTTCTGCTTTGAATTCAGACCCATTGTCGGTCAGAATCTCTTCTGTATCTAAATGGGTATTGAGGAATCGGTCAATGTACGCAGCTATCTCTGAGGCCTTACGTGTCTTACAGGGGTAGACTTCGATATACTTCGAAAAATGGTCGATAAATACCAGGAGAATGAAATACTCACAATGGTTGGGGCCAGGTGGCACGTCAATGTCTGTCGTGTCCATACTGACTCGTTGGAAAGGACGATCTACCTTTGCCGGGACTATCGTGTTAGGCCCACAAACGGGTGCATGATCGACAGTGAAGATTAGACAGTTAGCGACCACGTGTCTCACGTCGTCGTGAATATTAGACCAGAACCATCGATTATGGTCGATGGTCACTTCTGTGACATGTATTGCGAAATGAGCGGCCTTCTCCTCGTGAGCAAATTTGTTCCAGTCATATCGCTGAAACGGGTATGGAACCGTCAACCATAATCCTGATCCGTTTGTTTTGCGTTTTTCCAAATGCCCGTTAATCCATCAATAATCTCGGGACCTCTCGGTGGCCCGACGCCTATCATGCTTAGTGAGATGGTCCAATGGTTGATCCGCTAATTTAGCCAGTAATATTTTATCCGTCCATACTTCAGCCCTTCAGTATTTTTCGTCGTATTCGAGGCCGTCAGTCTGGCGGCCTCGAATCGAGCTTCTGTGGGGAGCTTATCCGTCCGACACAGGGGGCAATTCCATGCCTTACTACTCGATCGATATCGAACGCAGGCGCCATGCGCACGATTGACACACATGGTACACTCTACCCAGTCAGTGAACCTTGTTTCAAAGGGATAGCAGTCTACCTCATAGACCCGTGAAATACACGTGCAAAAATAGCAGAACTTGTCTGAAAGATTGGCGAAAAATTCCAAATGTGGAAGAGGAGGGGAATCAGTGGTGTTGGGAACAAAAGGAGGGGTCGCTATTGTTCCAAAGAAAGGAGAGAGAGAGAGAGAGTTTGTGTCCTCCAAGTCCTTCAGAAGGATTTCCACCTCACCGTATTGGGGTCCGTCCTTTGATTCCGGATCATGCCACGTTGTCACTTCCTCGCTCTTGGGTACCTTGCCAGCTCGATGCAGCCGTGTCATCCCGTCCGCGTTGCCGTGTTTCTCGTATTTCCGATGACGGATGTCAAAGTCCATGCTCTTCAACGTGGTAGCCCATCGCCCGATCATACCCGAGTAGTCCTTGGACTTGTTCACGACCAACAGTGGTTCATGATCATTCACCAACGTGAACTTCTGGCCATATAAGTAAGCCCCGAAGTGACTGATTCCCCACAAGGCCATGTAACATTCCCCCGTTGGAGCGGACTCAGCGGAGTAATTCCTCTTGCAGGAAGGTACAAATTTAGACGCATATTCCACCATGTGTTCCAGGCCATCCGGTCCCACCTGGGCCAAGATCGTTGAGATCGCCTCGGGCTGCCAATCGGTGATGAGAACAAAGGGGTTTTCCGGGTCTGGTCTTATAAGGACCAGGGCCGAGATCAGAGAAGCCTTAGGTTCTTGAAAGGCCTAATTGCACTGTGGGGTCCAGATCAACAACTGATTTTTTTCCAGCAAGTTTGTGAGTGGTCGCGCGATCGCTGCAGATCCCTTGATAAACCTCCGATAGTATGAGGGTAGTCCCCAAAAGGCGCATACTTGTATAACCGACTCAGCGGAGTAATTCCTCTTGCAGGAAGGTACAAATTTAGACGCATATTCCACCATGTGTTCCAGGCCATCCAGTCCCACCTGGGCCAAAATCGCTGAGATCGCCTCGGGCTGCCAATCGGTGATGAGAACAAAGGGTTTTTTCAGGTCTGGTCTTATAAGGACCAAGGCCGAGATCAGAGCAGCGTTAGGTTCTCGAAAGGCCTAATCGCACTGTGGGGTCCAGATCAACAACTGATTTTTTTCCAGCAAGTTTGTGAGTGGTCGCGCGATCGCTGCAAATCCCTTGATAAACCTCCGATAGTATGAGGGTAGTCCCCAAAAGGCGCATACTTGTGTACCCGACGTCGGCACCAACGCGTCTCTTACC
This sequence comes from Chara braunii, assembly GCA_003427395.1. Taxonomy (NCBI): domain Eukaryota; kingdom Viridiplantae; phylum Streptophyta; class Charophyceae; order Charales; family Characeae; genus Chara; species Chara braunii. Next base: position 1,260,301 of record BFEA01000069.1, on the reverse strand, counting down.
GCAATTACCTTCTGCGGTTCCGGTTGCAACCCTTTGTCCATAACCACGTGGCCGAGAAAAAAAATATTTGTGAGGAAAAACTGACACTTCTCGAGGGTCACCTTGAATCCACCATCCTTCAGTCCGTGCAACGTCCACTCAATGTGTTGCATGTGTCCCTCGTAGGAACTCAAATACACAAGGATATCATCCATGTATACAATCACACAATAATTAATAATGCTCTGCGCGAGCCTCGTTTTTCGCACGAAGTTTTGAAAGTCATATTCATCGCGCACTGAAACGTGGCTGGGGTATTGCAGATTCCCATCGGGCATCGAATCCATTGCTAAGTCCCTTCGAAGATAACGAAGGCCATCTTCAGACGATCCTCCTTTCGAACTAGGAGATGGTGGAATCCATGACGAACATCAAACTTACTGAAAAATTGAACACCACCAATAGCATCCAACAACTCATCAATCTGGGGGAGGGGGTACACGCCCTTAATTGTGATATCATTCAACTTTCGATAATCAATACATATAGGAATCCCTCCTGCCTTTTTCGGTACAATCACCACTAGGAACGACCATGGTCCGATGCCAGGTTCGATCCACCCATTAGCTTCAAACTCCTTTACACTCTCTCGAACGCGGCTCGTCGCAGCGCCAGAGAGTATCGATAGGGGGCGCAACTAATTGGTGAATGATCCCATGTTAGGATCACATGCTCGATCACACTTGACAACCCAATATCACAATCATGCACACTCAACACCTCCGCATATCCATGCAATACATCAATCAAAGACTGACGAATTTCACGAGGAATGTGACGAGGTAAGGTGATTGTTGATCATTCGAAAAGGTCCAACTGTACGTCGATTTGCCCTGGTTCTACCGGTTGCTTCCCTTCTACGCTGGACAACATGGAGATACTGGTGCGGACGGAAAAAACAGTAGCAAGCATCTGTGATTCATTCGGGCTAATTATTTTAGTTTCCTTAATATCCAGCATTGGTCTCGAGATCAGTGGTGCTTGCGGCTATTCCGAAACCAGTCAGCTGATTCATTTCCTGCATTAGATCGGGAACATTATTGATTGGAGCTTCGGCCTCCTGCCTAATTAGCGTGATCACAACGCTTTGCGTGAGCAATGGCCTGGGCGAGGAGACAAAAAAATCCAAGTACTGATTCATTTGTTGATACCCTTCTCGTAATGAGAGCACACCCTCGTAGAAGGTTCGAGGCAGTTCCAAGAGGTCAACCATATCCAAAATTTGCAAAATAGGTTCTCCCAGAAGAAATGTTACTGAAATATGAGTTTCTGTTAGTGTACGCAGGCAGGGTTGTCGAGCCCCAGCCCCGGGGCCCCGGAGGGGGTCCGGGGGTGGGCACCCCTAACCCCGCCCCCCCCCCCAAAAAAAATAAAAATAAAAAATAAAAATAAAAAATTATTGGGGGGTGCGCAGCGGCAGCCTGCACCCCCTGGGCCACCCTTGGACCCCCGCCGGGGCCCTGAGGCCGGGGCTCGACAACGCTGCCTACGTACACTAACGGAAACTCAAATTTCAGTAACATCTCTCCTGGGAGAACCTATTTTGCAAATTTTGGATATGGTTAACCTCTTGGAACCCCCTCGAACCTTGTACGAGGGTGTGCTCTCATTATGAGAAAGGTATCAACAAATGAATCAGTACTTGGATTTTTGCGTGAGCAATGGCCGGGGCGGGGAAACAAAAAAATCCAAATACTGATTCATTTGTTGATACCTTTCTTGTAATAAGAGCACACCCTCGTACAAGGTTCGAGAAGGTTCCAAGAGGTCAACCATATCCAAAATTTGCAAAATAGGTTCTCCCAGGAGAGATGTTACTGAAATCTGAGTTTTCGTTAGTGTACGCAGGCAGGGTTGTCGAGCCCCGGCCCCGGGGCCCCGGCGGGGGTCCGGGGGTCCGAGGGTGGGCACCCCTAACCCCCCCAAACAAAAAATAAAAAAAATCAGATCCCGCCTACTTCCGGGATCGAACAGCCACAGGAGACGAGCGAATAGCAGTTGAGGAAGAAGAAGAAGAGGAGGAGGACGACGAGGAAGAAACTCTCGAAGAGGGGAGTTACAGCGAGCACAACGAAGGGGAGCAAAGTGAGGAAGAGGAAGAACAAGAACAAGACGACGAAGAGGAGGAGCTAAAGTTGGAGGAGTCGGAGTGGGAGACCTCGGCGGAGGAAGGAGAGCAGGCGGGCGCACAGGCAGAAGACCCCGAGGTGGCACGCAAGAGAGAAGAGATCGCGGCCGGAAAATGACAGCTGGAATTTGCCAGCGGAGCCAATTAGCAGGTCACCGACGATCCGGCTCGAGATCCAGAGCCGCCCAAGCCCGAGGATGGGGACCCAACTGCTGAGACTTCGACCGCACCGACAAGGCGGCGACGAAGCCGATCCCCCTCCCCCTCCACCCCCGACCGTCCACCAGTTCGAGCCCTTACTGATGTGGGGCATCGGGCTTCGTCCACGGTCGTTATCCCGTCGTCCCCTTGACCATCTCACCCTCCGCCAGGCTACTACCCGCGTTGTCTTCTTCCGCAATCCCTTCCCCTTCGACACCTTCCGCTTCTTCAATGCCACCCGTCTTATTGTCACAATCCATCCCCACCCCTCGACCAGATGCGCCCTCCCCGACTTCTACCTCCATATCCTTCTCCTAAGCGCCGCGTGGCGAGGCCACAATATGATCGAAGTTTACTGCATGATTACGGGGACTATCCCCGCATGCAAAACTACGACCATTTCCGCGCGGCACTCTTCCGCACCTTCACCATCCTGTATCTAGACTATCTCGCTTCCCTCCCCCATAGTGGTAATCGCTTCCCCTGTTTCCACCGGATCGTTCGATATCAAGAACTTTCGGAAACGGTGGCAAGGTTGGACAATTTCCTGCCCCCTCTCTCGATTAACCCTCGCCCTCGCCATGCCCCCATGTACCGTTTACCCTTCCCTCTCCCAACTGGACACTAGTGATCGGTTGATTGGTGCACGTGCCACTGCGATGACACGTGTGATCCCCTCCTTGGATTGTCAATGGTCCTTCCTGAGAAATTAGTAGTTAGAGCTTTGCCATGCTGGATGACGTCCACACTTATTCATACGGTAGGTGGCACAAAAGGAAAGGCTCCACGTATCGATTGATTAGAGAGATCGACATGTGTCAACAAGCAAGCAGGAACTTGCTAATATTGGAACCCCCTCGGCATCACATATGCTATGAAACACCCGTGGACGCGTCTGCGGGGCCGAGCTCGAAGGGCGGACGTATTCATGGCCGCCTCGGCGGCCTACCGGGTCCGCGCCGCAGACCGGATAGACCCAGATTTTTCCTGAATTAAATAATAGTCCCCCCCCCCCCAAAAAAAAAGGGGTTGTAGGGAATCCGCAGCAAAAACTAAATTCAATTAAAAAAAAAAAAGCTGGAATTTTTTTTTGTCATTTTTTATCATCAGATATATGGTCCTTGAGTTCACCTGTATTTTTTAGAAATGAATTTCTGTTTTTTTCAGGGGTATGAGGTGTTTTAGAAAAATAAAGATGCAAAATTTAAAAATAAATAAACAAAAAACTTGAAAAAAAAGGGTTTGATTGATTGATTGATTGATTGATTGATTGTGTGTGTGTGTGTGTGTGTGTGTGTGTGTGTGTGTGTGTGTGTGTGTGTGTGT